>JACTOM010000043.1:2120995-2374413 GCA_015832385.1 Elymnias hypermnestra
TTCCAAAAAAAAAAAAAAAAAAAAAAAAAATACCTCCAACAATTCAGAACTTTTCAAATCTGCGAATACAGTGTATTTAGAATAAGGTACATTTATTGACTTAGGAGTCGATGTGAGAAATACGATGTCGAGCCACACGTAAGAGTGCAAAGGGCAAATGTATACATAACAAAAGATTTTCTTTTTAAATCACTATTTAAATCTGTACCTCATAAGTCATCATACGCTCATTGACTGGCCCACAGTTAAGACCATAGCTTAGTGATCATAAGGCCGTGTACACAGGCTGGTATAGGCTGGGCGCGTGCCGACGATATTGGGCGCAACAATATACATAAATAACTGGAGACAACAATGTGGAAGCGACGGCCACGCGCCGACGCCGCGACGCGTGCCGTCCCACTGTACGTAATTATTTGCACTTTATTCAATATACGGTGTTGTAAGTACACTTACTGACTGCCTCATTGGTCTAGTGGTTAGCATGTTCGACTACAGACATGAGGTCCTGGGTTCGAGTCCCGGGTCGGGCCAATTCAAAAATCAATATTGAGTTTTCTATTAAGATTTTCTTAATATTTGCCCGAAGTTGGGAAGTTGGCGATGTGATCCACCCCCGTGCCTCGGAGAGCACGTTAAGCCGTCGTTCCTGCGCCCGATCTCTCTCCGGTCGTGTCGGATTACCGTCACATCGGACTATGAGAGTGAAGGAATAGAGAGTGCACTTGTGTACTATGCCTGCCAATCCGCAGTGGAGCAGCGTGGTGGCTCTATGCTCTAAAAACCCTCTCTCATATGAGGGAGGAGGCCTTTGCCCAGCAGTGGGACGATAATGGGCTGCTACTTACTTTACTTACTTAAGTACACTTGTGTTTATTTCTACAGCGCTTTGAATTATTTTCTTAGCATAAAAATCTAATCTTTTGCATCGTCTAATCTAGTCAATTTTTCAGAATTTGAAAGCCATAATGGCCTAGTTTTCATCCAATATCCATAAGTGCCAGAAGACCAAATTAGAAAGAAAGAACGTTTATTCGAATTGTACAACTAATACATAAGTAGTAAAACAGTAGTAAAACATAGTGATAATAATTATCAATTCAAAAAGGAATTTAGCTCAGCAATTTGCTGTGCGTTCTTTTTAGCAGGCATAGAACGCACAGCGCTGATTTTCAGCTAAATCCTTGTGAGGCCACGGACATCAGCAATAGGTCAAATGAAAAGAAAAACGTAAAAGACTTACAAACTAGTGTAACGATAATAAAGAATTTCTTGTAGAACTACCCAACCCTATAATATTAATTATAATACTTACACTAATCACACCTTATAAACTTAAGCTTACAGTACAGAAAAACTTAAGCTTACAGCATATATATATATATATATATATATATATATATATATATATATATATGTGTGTGTGTGTGTGTGTGTGTGTGTGTGTGTGTGTGTGTGTGTGTGTGTGTGTATTACATTTCCTAATAGTACAATCACATCAGCCACAAAGTTTTCAAGATCAATTTTGTTTATTTAGCAAGAATTTTTTTAAATTAATATTTAAACATATATTTAAATTACTCGAACAGTCCCTTTTGACTCATTCGAAAGCTCAAAGTCACACAGCGTTCGATGGAGAGTTCTATGGTTGGAGTTTCTCTACGCGAAACAGAAATAAGGAGATCCGTAAAAGTACTAAAGTCACCGACATAGCATTGAGAATCGCGAAACTGAAGTGAGAATGAACGGGGAACATAGTCCGATGAACCGAATTACGTTGGGACCTGACGGTGCTGGGATGGCGACCCCCCACAAAGTGGATCGACGATATAAGGAGGGTCGCTAGTAGGCGCTGGAGCCAGGCGGCGCAAGATCGAACGCAGCGGACATCGTTCGGTGAGACCTTTGTCCAGCAGTGGACGTCTATCGGTTGAAATGGGTGAGTGAGTGAGAGATGGCCTAGTGAACTAAATACACATAGTTGATAATAGACGGTTGATTTACTTGAAGGTGCTACAATGACAGCGTTGCACGTGAAAAAGCAGCGTCAGCAGATACCCCACCAGATGGACCGATGACATTCGAAGGGTCACCAGCAGCCGCTGATTTAAGCGATACAAGATTAGGTTCATTGGAAATTATTAGGAGAGACCTATGTTCAGCTGTGCACAGTCAAGAGTTAATCGGTTAATACGACCACAACGACGATGGCCTAGAGCTGTGATAGATGGAGTCTCATCAAATCTATAGCAAGCACTGTTAAGTTTCTTTTTATATAAAGGTAACTTACGTGCTTGATTGTTCTTTTCAATCGATCATTGTCTTTTTCGGTGAACGAAAGCATTGTGTGTAAACCTGCATATTCCTGGAGTAATTCTGGGGTATGTGTGCCGCGTGTACAATCAATCCGCAGTGGAACTCCTACGCTCTAAAACTCGCTCTCCTGTGGCCAACATTAGAGTGTTAATAGGCTGCTTTATTATACTTGGTGACAGTTACAAAATTTAAAGTTACAGGAATTCCTTCACGCTGTGTTTTGAAAAGAAGCCACACAAAACTCGTCAACAGTCATATCATAAGAGGTATACCAGGTTAGCGCATTTACTCTTAAGCGAGATTACCGTCAAGTGTTAAATTGATAGCCTTTTTTTTTACTTCATCGTTACAATATTATTTAACATGTTTTCTCAATTAACTTTCTTTTCAAAAGGTCTTCAAAATGAGTAATATTTAAAAACATCTTCTGTGAGTTTAATATAGAAACGTATACAGTTACTTTTTAAAGGTATCTTATTATGTATATTGTCTATCTTAGAGTTCCTCTTTGATTTGGTAAATTATGCAAAATATACATTAAAACAAAAAGTCTATAGCAATCACGTAGAAACTACTTGTTTCATCAACATGAATATTTTTTGACAGGGTGTTTAAAAACACATCAAGTGAATGAGAATGAAGCGTAGCCTTCGAATTTGTTTCCTGAGCCTTTTATAACCTCAGAAGTCTTCGAGTAGTACCTCATGCTTCTAATGCAATGACTGGGGAATCAAACCTTGTAATTAATAACATGTATAAATGAATCTATGTATCTAATACCCGCAAGTTCCTATAAAATCATGTCAATGTTGAATATTACAGCATAGAGGGGATTTTATATTAAAAATGCAAGTGCGTACGTACAAAGTGAAACTTAAAGTCTTGTTTATATTTATGCAAATCTAAAACTTTAGATTTCCGAGACTTGGAGGGAAAAGGAAGATATTCAAGTGTCATTCAAATATTAAAAGTGTCGAAAATCAATTCAAATAATTTATTGAAAAATCGCTAATGATAAATTGTATATAAAAATGCCACGTGTGTTTTTGTCAATATTAGATATTATTAATTCAATTTTGTTTTTGAATTTCAGGTTTAGAAAAGAGAATTTATAATATATTTTTATTTTACATTTTGTGAAAAATACTATATTAAATTATTAAATGAGTGGCAACTTAAAAAGCCATGTGTTATTTGTAAATATTAAAACTACTTACTACTTAACCTTCAAACGAAACAGCATAAAAAAGCTGCACATCTTCGTGACGCTAATCACGCGTTTCATGCGTAATAATTTTACCCTCATGTGCGCATCACTGTAGAAGTTAAAAAGTCAAAAAATTTTACTCGCTACCGCCTTAGACCGTAGGTATGGTCGTAACAAAGCTTTGCCGAAACCTTCCACCTGTCCAAAGTTAGACAAATTAGAAATTGCAATTTCCTAAATCCCTCCTACCGAGGATCGGACCCAGCCAGTACTCGCACCACTGAGCCAGCAAGGCTGTATTAAATACAATCCTAATTTGGTTCCTATATGTAAGGTAAGTAAGGTAAGTAGCAGCCCATTAACGTCCCACTACTGGGCACAAGCCTCCTCACTCATACGAGAGAGGGTTTTTAGAGCATAGACCCACCACGCTACTTCACTGCGAATTGGCAGGCATAGTACACAAGTGTACTCTTTATTCTTTCACTCTTATGTCCGACGTGACGGAAATCCGTCACGACCGGAGAGAGATCAGGCGCAGGACCGAGGGATTAACGTGTTCTCCGAGGAATGGAGGTGGATCACACCGCCAAATTTTACCCAACTTTCATATTGGCCCGAGCCGGGACTCGAACCCAGGACTTCATGTTTGTAGTCGAACATGCTAACCAATAGACCAGTGAGACAGATATCCTAAATGTAAGAATTTTAATAATTTTTAATTGATTCTCAAATAAAACATTGTATTTTAAATAAAATATTAAAGTTACTTGTATAAAAGTTTAGCAAGAATAAAAAGTTATCGACGAGGATGGGATTCGAACCCACGCGTGCAGAGCACATTGGATTAGCAGTCCAACGCCTTAACCACTCGGCCACCTCGTCATGGCGCAAGTGTGAGAAAAACGTAATAAGGTAATAAAGAAGCGCTTTTACTCATCATTACTATATCTTTACATATATATATATAATTCTTATGTACGTGTGTATAGGACTCAACACCTCCTAAACGACTAGACCGGTTTTGTTGAAGTTTATGGTATTTTCAAATGGATTCGAGAATAATTTATATCAGTCGGGAACTTTTTTAATTATCACCCCAAAATATTTTTGTGTAAGTTGATATTACCCCATGGCAAAGAGCAAAAAAAAACGAAATCACTTCATTTTAGCATCTTTCATATAGCCCCATAATAATTAAAAATTAAATTTAAACATCAATTTATAATACATAACGGTAATATATATATATATATATATATATATATATATATATATACATGAGGTAAAAAACGCCCCCACAGAAGTAAATGATAATTTCTTGTTATTTTATAATTAATATAATATGATTCTTGTATTTTAATATATATATTTTAATTTGTTTCATTGTTTTGTACAATTATTCTTTTTTTTCTAATTTTTGTTTGTACCACCATTATTATTATTATTTGTTACAATGTGGATTGTTTATATGATACCAATGTCACCTGCGTAGTTCGAGATCCTGTGGAGATATGGATAAGTTCGTTATTTATCGGAACGAATTATGAATCTAAACCAGCGGTCGGGGAACCGGGGTAAATTATCCCAAATGGGGTAAAATGAAATTTTTGGAGGTAACAATGAAACTTTGGTGAGTAAAAAGTAATATATTTTTAATTTGTTTCAATGTTTCGTTCAATTATTCATGTTCTATGTTTTCAATTACAGTTTTTGTTTGTACCACCATTATTATTATTATTATTATAACTTGTTACAGTATCCAAAATTGTCAACCCTCAAGTAAATGATAATTTTCTTGTATTATAAGACGAAAAAAATAGTTTAAATTTTAAATATAGCCCGCATGAGAAGCTTTTTTTAATTGAATTGATTTTTTTCCAGATCGTTGGTAACAAATCTACCACCGGTTCGGCAAGAAACTCAAAGGTTAAAGATTTAAGAAGAAGTTTTGTATGCTACAATGTGTAATATATTGCTTCTGTGAGCAACTGTAATAAAATCCAAACATTTTTATCGCTTAAATAATCCTCAACATTATAATATGCCTTTTGTAAAAGGATGTTTTTCACATATTTCTTAAAATTATGTGGAGTTATATCTAAAACTGATAATTAATGATTAAAACTAGCATTTACATCACTAAAGATTCAACTAATATCTATAATGTATAAAATTTGTGAAGTTGTCGCGTGGCCAATCTTTTTTTTTACCTGATAGGGAAAATTACACATGATAACATTTTTTATGTATCCCATAGATGATTTTAAGTGTCGATCCTAGAACTTACAAATGTAGTTCTAAAGTAAACATTGTAATTTGACACAGAGAGCTTAAACATACATACATACATAGCATCACGTCTCATTCCCATAGGGGTAGGCAGAGACAACATCCTTCCACTTGCCACGATCCCTGCATATCTTCTTCGCTTCTTTCAATCTCATTAAATCTTTCATACAAGTTCGTCGGTTTAGAGTACTCTTGACCTGGCCGTTATTTAAAATGTCCTGGATTTGGTCCAGGAACGTTCGCCTCGGTCTTCCCCTTCCAACTTTCGCATTCACTCTTGACTCATAAATCCTTTTTGTCAGTCTCCTTTCATTCATTCTCTCTACATGCCCAAACCATCTAAGCATACCTTTTTCAATTTTAGTCACTACGTCTTCTTTTATACCACAACGTTCTCTTATCACACTATTTCTCACTCTGTCACTCAGTTTTAATCCACTCATGCTTCTCAACGCTCTCATCTCTACCGCATTTATTTTACTTTTGTGATTCTTCTGCCATACCCAACTTTCACTACCATACATAAGTGTTGGCACCAACACTCCAGCATGCACTGCCAGTCTAGCCCTTTGAGACACCATCTGGCTATTCATAAAAGCATGCAGAGCACCATTTACCATATTCCCTGCATTCACTCTCCTTTCGATATCACTTTCACATGTTCCATCTTTTGTAAATTTAGATCCCAAGTATACAAATTCTTTCACCTCTTCCACTTGTTCCCCATCTATCAAAATATTGCCATTCATCATAGATTCATCTCGTTCAAAAAGCATAACTTTCGTTTTGTTTACATTCGCTTTCATTCCTTTCCCTTTCAAAGCTTAATTCATAATATGTAGCATCTCCTGTAGCTCATTAGCGGATGACGCAAGTATTACTTGATCATCAGCGTAGAATAAACATTTGATGAGTAATTCATTCATTCTTAAAACAAAAGAGGTTAAAACAAAACAAAATTAAGAATTAAAGTTATTATATCCTTCAAAAATCACGAAAACTAGTGTTAATCAGGAAACAAGTACAAGTAATCGGTGAGCAGAAAAATGAAACATTATGAACGAAGTTATGAAGGTGATAAAAAGTAATAACGCGACAAATGACCGTGAAGATATTTTATTTTGTAACTGTTATGATCGTTTACACATGCCTCTAAATACAATGCCGTATACAAATACTATTTTATTAATAAACAGACATTTTCCTAAAGAAAACTTAATAAATACTGTTGATAGTTAAAACGTAATAGAGTTTTATGAGTAATATCGTAGAAAAATTACCCGAAATGTTAAAAGATCTTATGCTATTTGTTTCTTCTTTTTACGTCTTTATTTCAATATCATTATAGAAAAAATACTCATGAATATTACTAAAATTTTATGTCAGTGTTGTAATCTAATTACGCGTCATTAGTAAATAACAAATAGTAAATTTTGTCTTAATAATTTTATGATTGTAAGCTACATCTGATAATTTAGGGAAATTAGTAATGATTGAACATCTACGTATCAAAAAGAGTCACTTTTCTCAATTTAAAGCTACGTAATCAGTGAGTGAGTAAGTTTCTTGGTCTGAAACCGTCTTCATATGAATTTCTCTTAAATATTCCCCGCTTGGAGCATCTCAGTTTGATGATTTCAAAGTCTACAATGAAGATACGTAGATAAAAATGTATTTAATATCTATACTATCTGTTCCTGGACGTCTTCATGATCCCTTGGAGATATGGAATATTTATGGGATCGAATTGTCAATATAAACCATTCTCGATTCCACCTCAAGACACACAAAAGATTTCAACATAATCAGTACAGCTGCTTAAGCGTGGGGCAAAGTCAATAGTGACAATTTGGCGCGGGTCTCTCCAGTTCTCGGGTGACGGTCCGCCAGAGCGGGCGACTATTGAAACTGTCGCGTTCCTAGCTATTATTATTAATGAGTTTGTGTAAATTGATATCGGAGACATTAAGTGATTGAACATTATAATCTGAGTTAATAAAGTGTTTGTTTGCACCAACATTACCCAACAAACGCCCACAGTGGAAATTGAATTATGGATGCCAATAATGACGATGTCAGCGGAGTACCCTACGCCCCTATGCTTTATGCACTTTTCTCTCTTACTCTCCGACATATAGAGTTGATTTTCTTGATAAATGAGTATTAGTCTCCGTAATTAGGTGTAATATAAAGACCACACGAAGCAACGCTATCTAATCATATAGAATGTCCAAACTGATATCACACAAACATTTTAATGGGCTTGATAATGATTTAAAAAAAATACTTAACTGGGATAAAAGAATATAATAAGGTTGTTGAATTATTGTACCATTATAATGGTCTTTAGAAATTTATATATCCTTACATGTTACAAAACAAAGATTGTATATCTATTTGCAATAAACTCGTTAACGCATACTCGATGTAACTTTCACGAAGAGATTTTGTGATTCTTGAGGAAAGTTTACATACATAATCTGTCAAGGTTTTGTGTAAATTAGTAAAAACATAACGATAAATGTTCAAAGTGTCCCAGAAAGTTTTTAATCCAAATCGCTACTTAATCTCTTAGAGATATAACAAAACAATATACTACGTCTCTTATAGATCTACAAGAAAATTCTGCGATGGCATATTTCTTATAGATAACTCACTATATCCATATTAATTTCTCAAAAAGTGGTCACGGGCAATGCGGTAATAAGAAAGTTATAAAGACGGAAGCAATATTAATCTTTATCAATTTAAATAAGGTAATGACTAAACATTTTATGTATATTATTATGTTCTGTTTCGCTTTATAATTAAACCTTCAAAATTAGTAAAATTGGTTATCGTATACTTTTTACTAACGGTAGGTATTCAATACAATAAATAAAAACAACCTTGTAATGCCATATTTTAGAGTGAAGAACGTTTATAAATTATTTGTCGGGTTGATTGTACAGTTTTGTGATTTTCCTGTACCCAAGGCATATTATAATGTCGATGATCCTTTAAGCGGTAAAAATATTTGTACTTGATTCCAGTTGCACAGTAAATAAACTATATTTAAAAGAGTAACTGCTGTGTTTCTTATCAGTGGAATCAACTTTCCGAACTGGGAACCGAAAAAGGTATGGGAATGACGATTCATATCGGAAATATATCGAAAAATAAAACGTCTTTACCTTTTTAAGCGTTAGGAATCTTCGAAAAATACTTTGTCTAAGGGCCCTTGTAGCAGATTTGTTAGCAACGGACTACTGACTGATTCAAAAGTACTTTTTGACCCTATATCAAAATCATAATCAAATCAAAATATTCTTTATTCAAGTAGGTTCAAAAAGCACATTTGAATCGTCAGTAGTCTGTCCATTGGTAACAAATCCACCACCGCTTCGGAAAGTTGATTCCGCTGCGAAGAAACCGGTAAGAAACTCAACGGTTACTCCTTTAAACATAGTTTTTGTCGCCTCAATAATATTTCTCTTAAAGAAACGCGAGATCCCATGTTCGGCCTCATTTACGAGGCACTGGGTTCGAGTTTCGGGTCGGGCCAATTCAAAAGATAGATATTGAGTTTCCTAAACATATTTTCTCAATATTTTTGTCGGGAGGGTGGAGATGTTTTCACCCCCGTGCTTCGGAGAGCGCGTTAAGCCGTCGGTCCTGCGCCCGATTTATCTCCGGTCGTGTCGGGTTGCCGTCACATCGGACTATAAAATTAAAGGAATAGGGTGTGCACTATATCTGCTATAACAATCCATAGTGGAGCAGCGTGATGGGTCTATGTCCTTATAACCCTCTCTCGTAAGAGAGACGAGGCCTGTGCCCAGCAGTGGGATATTAATGGGTTGCTCCTTACTTTAGCTTCATGATCTCATTGTAATACGTTTTAAAATATATCTACCAAGTTAAGATTTGTTTAATCATTTCCAAGGCGCCAGTGACGCGTTGCACCGTCGCCTGAATATGACAAATAACATCAAGAAATGAAACTACACGAATACGAACATAAAATAAAAACGTCAAAAATTTAAATTAAGGATTAAAATATTTAAATTTAGTGCGCGCGTCCCGCTCGCGCTCCACGACGACGGGCGGCTGGCGAGCCTGTGTCAGTTCGGACCCTGGGTAAAGATAACTATGGAAACGGACTCATTGAATAAAGAATAAAACAAATAATAGATTTTTATTTGTTCAAAGTAGTCTCAAGCTTTCATTATCGTTAGCAGTAGTCAGGTTTCTAGAGTTGACTGGTCCTTAGTGCCTTCGATAGTAGTAAATATCATTTGTTTTGTCCCATAATGTCGTAACATTATGGGACAAAACAAATGATTGATTTATGTAGGAAATCATTCATAGCCTTAATTTCCATACGTCGTTTACGATGGTTTTTTTCCAATTCCTACTAAAGTTATCCTTGCGCAATCTCGTCTTCTTTCTATTCTTGAATATGCTGATGTCACCTACCCCAACTTGATCCCCGTCTTCAAAATCTATCAAGTCGGCTCATATTTAGCTTGCGTAAATATGACTATATCTCTCAATTTCGTGCGAAGCTCAAGTAACCCATACGTTTGCGCCTTTTTGTACATTGTTTTCTTTTCTTTTTTACCTTGTTTCTGTTCTATGTTTTCAGTGTCGTGTACAATAAAGTATTTTCTATCTATTTATCTATCTGATGTACAAGAAGTAAACTACAGTAAGTACAAAACAACACAATGTACCACGATTTTAAGCGAGAGCGTTCTCCTCGCAAATAGACAACAAACTAAGAGTATCACCCAAAAACTAAGCATAAAAAAGGAAACTGAAGAAAAATATGGTATAGAAATGAGTTCGAGCATGTAAGTGTATGTATGATTAAGTGAAAGTATATGAAAATATGCGTGTGTGACTACATGTGTATTTATGTTTAATAAATAGTTGTATTTGGTTAACCAACAATTCTTTGACAGGTTTAATAAATGTAAATTTTGACAAGGGATGTATGTTTAAGGTTTCGCTTATTTTACTATACATTCTCGAGCCAATTATGTTATGACAAACTTATCATGCTCCTGCATATTTATATAACAAATTTGGGTTTTACCATTCTGACAGACTGTGTTTAGACTCTTTCATGATCTAAAACCTATCATAACACTTCATGCCAACATAATTCTTAAAACCAAATTCTTTAGCGAGTTTTTAACGATTCGAGCCATAAAATTATTGAATAATTTATCTCTGGGTATAAGATATATAGATATAATCTAAATCATTGAACATAATTCAAGAAACAAGTACAGAATCACTACTGTCCTATATATCAATTAGGATCTCGCGTTTCCTTAAGAGAATATTCAAAGAAATATCGATTCTCACAGAATCGTCGCAATATTTATTGAATAACATTTTATATATCCGTGATAATATTAATACAAGATAATAAGATACCCGAATCACTGTTAGGTTTGTCTCCTCATAGTTTTAAGAAATATGTTGAAAACGTCCTATTACAAAAGGCATATTATAATGTTGAAGGTTATTTAAGTGACAAAGATGTTTGGACTTGATTGCAGTTGCACATAGATGCAAAATATTACACATTGTAACATACACAACTATCTTTAAGAGAATAAATGCTGAGTTTCTTGTCGGTTTCTTTTCAGCAGATTCAAATTTATCAACCGGTGGTAGATTTGCTACCAACGAACTACGCTATTTTGATCAAATATTTTCTACGGATTGAACGATTTTTATGCAAATTTTTGTTTATATTTGGTAAGTCTGAGAATAAGTTGTATAGTAATTTCATTATCCTGCCCATTTTTTTATTCTCAATACGAAGTTGCATGTTTCAGCTAGTATTAAGTCAAATTTTACCCAAATATGTTCCCTAATTATTATCTGATAACCTAAACATAGAAAATTCAGCACTTACAATATTAATGAGATTAAAGCCTTTTCCATGCTAAGCTAACATGTCCAATACTATAAATTAATGGAGTGTACTCCGCCAGAAATTTTAAATATTTGAAAGCATTATACAGTTTAGAAAAAAATCAAAGTCTCCAACACAACATAATATATTACTTAAAATAAATAATACAATCATAAAGTAGTTATAAATGTAGTGTTTATAAAACGTAATTGTGGCTTTATGGTCCATATATTTTAGGGATGGATTGTGCATCAGTCGGGATCGAAAGTCGGGTAGGACCGGGCGATGTGAGCTTTGTGAATGAGGTGATTTGTTTTAATTAAAGGATACTACGCCCATTTGTACTAAACAAACAAACGGCCTTTTTTATTACTAAAGACGAGAAAATACAAGCATCCTATTAATAGTATTTGTTAGTGGCTTTTATTCTTAGACACAGAAGTGAAAATTTCCAATCCCATCTTTAGCTATTACATTTTATTAGTATACAGGAAAAAAGTAGTAGCGTATTAACGTCCCACGGCTGGGAACAGGCTCCTTCACTAATATGAGAGAAGGTTTAGGAGCATAGACCACTACAATGCTCAACTGCATGTTGGCAGGCTTCACGTACCCCAAAATTACTTTCGGAATATGCAGGTTTCCTCATGATATATTCTTTAATGATACGATTATTAAAATTATATAAAAAACCCTTTAGCATTAAATACTTAAGCTATGAGAGTGCAAAGGAGATGTTTTTTGTTGCTTGCTGTTTAGCGCTTGACTGTGATCACAACTGACTGTAAGTTATGTTACAGACTAAGCTGGAAGCTTGCTAAGTTGATAAAAGGCAATTTATTTCTATACAGCATCGTACTGGAACACAAATTACTTGCATAGCAATACGTCTTCGCTGATAGTTTGGTAACGAATCGCAGTCTTCCACCATTACGAAATACAATTTTCTAAACACGCCCTACTAAGGATTGAACCCAGGACCTCAGCTAGAAAAGCGAGTACTCGCACCTCTGTGTCATCGAGGTCTTATTGCTAAAAGAGAAAGAGAGACTTGGAGTTAATTATATACAGCAATGCCCCGCGGTTTCACCCACGTGGCAGCAAAATTATTTGATTTGCTGTAGTACGAATCGGAATATATAATTTTCCTTAGATTAACATTTGTTAATTCGTTATATCTTTTGAGTGGAACGTCCGATTTTAATAATTTAAAACGTATTTTACAGGTATTGAAGCGGTCTTTTATACAATATAACGGGGTACATAATATTTAAGGGGATAAGAATTAATACAGAGGTATGAACAGTATGGTTTGATTACGGTCGGAAGTTTTAGTAACTTTTAAAATGTAAAAAAGTAGTTATAGTGGCATAACTACAGTTGGACATATAGTATCATGGACTTTTTTGTAGATATTATTACGTTTTATAGTATTGTAGAACAATCTTTTGTTCTATCATCAATATTTTCACACCTAGGTTTACATTAATGCATTTTTATTAGGGATCCCTATTTTTTTAATTTTTGCGTAAGTAAAAGAGCTGCTCATTGCATATAAAGCTTTCCAATGATGAAAAAAATTAATTTTGAAATCGGTCCAGTAGTATTTGTGTTAATACGTTACAAACATACATATATACAAAAGCAGAAGGTATGCCTTTCTTGCTTTGTCGCTTTCAATTTTTATAGAGAATATACTCGTTAATGTACAGAATGAAACGATTATTAAATTCATATCTCATGACCCTTATGGGCGACAAGGGAAACATCTAAATTAGTCGCAGGTAATGCAGCCATGGCGGTGACAGCTCATAACTCGCGCCCCTACAGTAACGTGCGCCCGACAGCAATCTTTGTGCACTAATCATAGAGCTACAGGCCTACAATATCAATACCTGGATTTGACACACCGCGAAAATATGAAGCAATTTCTTTTTAAGGATGAAATAACAGGGAGATTAAAGGCTCAACCAAAGAATGGATGTTATAGAAATAGTTGATTCTTTAGTCAGAAAAACATAAATTTAGTATGTTTACATTTGACGACCTATGCTAGCAGAGGTCCCTACTTAAATCCCGAGAGAATTTAGGAATATTCTATTGTCTTGCCTGCCTCAGTGGTTAGCATGTTCGACTACAGACATGAGGTCCTGGGTTCGAGTCCCGGGTCGGGCCAATTCAATAATGGATATTGAGTTTTCTATTAAGATTTTCTTAATATTTGCCCGAAGTTGGGAAGTTGGCGGTGTGATCCACCCCTGTGCCTCGGAGAGCACGTTAAGCCATCGGTCCTGCGCCCGATCTCTCTCCGGTCGTGTCGGATTACCGTCACATCGGACTATGAGAGTGAAGGAATAGAGAGTGCACTTGTGTACTATGCCTGCCAATCCGCAGTGGAGCAGCGTGGTGGCTCTATGCTCTAAAAACACTCGCTCCTCGGGGTGAGGAGGCTTGTGCCCAGCAGTGGGACGTTAATAGGCTGCTACTTACCTACTTACTATTTTCTTATTTGTCCGAATCTGTAATGTCTATAACGTGAAAGGTTTATTTTTATATCATGACTTAAAAAAATTGTGTTAGCTCAGGAATTCAATTATTCTTTATCTTACAGTAAGGTAAGTAGCAGCTTATTAACGTCCCACTGCTGGGCACAGGCCTCCTCACTCATAGGAGAGAGGGTTTTTAGAGCATAGACCCACCACGCTGCTCCACTGCGGATTGGCAGGCATAGTACACAAGTGCAATCTTTTCACTCAAGTTAGCTCTTGACTGTGATTACACCTGATGGTAAGTGATAATACAGTCTAATATGGAAGCGCGCTAATCTGGTAAGAGGCAATTTACCTCTTAGGGTTTTTACACAGCATCGCATAAGAATACAAATCTCTTTGCACGGCGGTATATATTTGCTGGTAGTGTGGTGACTAACCACGGCCGAACCTTCCCACCAGTCCAGACTCAGACAATTCAGAAATCAGAAATTAGACCAAAAATAAAATGTATGGCAATGACGTTTTGTATCGAAACTTATCGAAAAATGAAACGTCATTCTCACACATTTTTTAAGCGTTAGCAATCTTCGAAAGTCACTCGTCTACGGGCCCCAAGGATCGAAATCGAGATCTCTCCTAACACAGACCGTCAAATGTATAACATCTATCCGATGATTGAGCCATAAATCACCCTGTTGTTTCATCCTTAAAAAAATTGCTGCTTATTTCTGTGGTGTGTCAAATCCAGGTATTTTAATGATTTGCATGGCGGTAGGGTGGTATCAAACCACGGCTGAAGCCTGCACTCAGTCAAGACTTAAACAAATTAGAAAATAAAGTTTTCTAAAAAACAATGAAGCTCGTATAATATTTATTTTTATAAATAGACTCTTAGAGGTGCCTGCCCAGACTTCGAAAGCACTTCTCCCAATGCGTCTCACCATCATGTCTCTCGTGTACATGTCTAGTGTTAGGCTGTAAGCAATAGAAAAAGTAGAATGCTTGCAATTATCTAGCTAGAGAGTGAAAGGGATTGTCAGGGTGAAGGTAACTCGGGTGCTATCGATTGCCACGCCCACCCGCCGCGCGTTGCTAGGCAACGACGCCCGCCTTACAACCACGGCGGAAAATATCTTAAGATGCAAGTTCCGTTCGGTCCTGTTTCTTTCAATTCCTACTATTAGTTCACAATCGCTCTTTATATTTCGTTTTAATTATCAATCCATACATATAAAAGTAAGTGTGTCTTCTTAGGAATAAACTTAGACTCTGGGCTTCAGTTGGGTGTCCATATTAGACTCTGGCAGGCAAACTCAGTTCAGCTGCATTTGCTGTTAGAAAAATAAGGCAATACACTGATGTTGAAACTGCTAAAATGTTGTATTTCGCTGATTTTCATAGCATTATTTCTTACGGCATACTGTTATTGGGTAAGGCGGCGGACATTGAAACTATCTTAATATTACAAAAAAGAACAATACGTGCCATATATCAATAGAGATCTCGCGTTTCTTTAAGACAAAAATTCAAAGAACTATCAATTCTATCAGTACCGTCGCAATATATATTGAATAGCATTTTATATATTCGTCATAATATTCATTTATACAGCAAAAGGAGCGAAAGACACAACTTTAATACAAGTAATAAAAACAAACTTGTAATGCCATATTTTAGAGTGAAGAAGGTTCAGAAATCATTTGTCGGGTTGTGCATACGCATTTTTAATAAGATACCCGAATCACTTCTGAGTCTGCCTCCACATAGATTTAAGAAATATGTTAAAAACGTCCTATTACAAAAAGTATATTTATTCTTGATCATTTAAATGACAAAGATGTTTGTACTTGATTCCAGTGGCACATGAACGCTAACATTGTAACGTTCAAAAACTATGTTTGAAGGAGGGACCGTTGAGTTTCTTGCCGGTTTCTTCTTTCCGAAACTTTCCGAACCGATGGTAGATTTGTTGCCAAAGGACAGACTATTGACGATTCAAAAGAGCTTTTTGAGTCTACTTAGATAAAGAATATTTTGATTTGATTTGATTTGATCTGTCCCATAATTTAATTGCGCTAAATAAGCAAATTTATGGGGCATTAGAAAATGAAAAATACACTTAACCACCATAGTAACTTTTCTAATGTAACCTCCTTAGTGCTTCAGAAACTATAGACATTTAAAATGTAACCTTATGATGTTTGACCTTTCAATATTCATAGTTAAGACAGAATAGTCTATCGAGTCAGATAGTCGTTAATAAAAGATTTTTTATACTTCCAATCAAGTTTAAATATTCTTTTAAACTTTCAGCAGATGGCAGTTGATGATTTAACAATTATTTTCAAATTTAATCCATTTTATTTTGAGAATATGTATCGCTATATGTTGACTTTAAATGTTGAAAGTTAATTTATTATACTATTCTTCATAAAATATAAAATAAAAATGTTTCAAAAATTCTCTTTGCTAAATTTTTAATTCAAAATCAAAATTTCTAATATTGACGAAAACACGTGGCATTTGTCATTTATAAATTATTTGTATTCATGTTCGAAACCTTTAATACGACAGTTAAATTCATTAAATTTCTAACATATCATCGTATTTCCCTCCCTCTAAGCCTCGCAAATCTAAAATTTTAGATTTGTATTAATATAAACGAGACTTAAAAATTAGTTTGCCAAAGAAGTTTAACTTCTGACATGTGTACTTTGTACGCACGCACTTTGGACTTTTTTATAATAATGTATAAAGAATTTGATTTGAATATGACATAATACATAAGTAAGAAACGATCACTGACTCACCCATCCCGAAATCTTTAAAACAAGACATCTATAGTATATATATAAAAGCGAAAAAAAAAACACCAATTATATTACGTACATTAAATATCCTTCTCGCCAACACTTATGTATGGCAGTGAAAGTTGGGTATGGCAGAAGAATCACATGAGTAAAATAAATGCGGTAGAGATGAGAACGTTGAGAAGTATGAGTGGATTGAAACTGAGTGACAGAGTAAGAAATGGTGTGACAAGAGAACGTTGTGGTTTAAAAGAAGATGTAGTGACTAAAATTGAGAAAGTTATGCTTAGATGGTTTGGGTATGTAGAGAGAATGAATGAAAGGAGACTGACAAAAAGGAGTCATGAGTCAAGAGTGAATGCGAAAGTTGGAAGACCGAGGCGAACATTCCTGGACCAAATCCAGGACATTTTAAGTAAGGGCCAAGTCAAGAGTACTCTTAACCGCCGAACTTGTATGAAAGGGTTAATGAGAATGAAAGAAGCGAAGGAAATATGCAAGGATTGTGGCAAGTGGAAAGATGCTATCTATGCCTACCCCTATGGGAATAAGGCGTGATGCTATGTATGTATGTATGTATGTATGTATTAAATATCGAGATTTTTTTTATCAAATTGTTTTTTATTAGATATACCCTACGGCAGTTTAATAAGTTTGAACTTTATTAAAAAAATGTTTGCAAAGTATTGTTAAATCTATTACATTTCATAAAAGTAAAATCTTAGTTTTATTGCCTTATTCTCATAATAAACAAAATCTTAATTTTCCGTTCTTAATATTAATATTAGTATAGACCAGAGTTCCCCAAACTTTTTGTGTCGTAGACCCCTTCCCATGTTTTTCCGTGTTGGGTAGACCCCCCACTTACCTGATATTGATTTCCTGTAAATTTCTAACTGTAATGAAGTTTAGTGTTTTGACTTTAAGTGAACTTAAAGTAAAAACACATGTTAATTTATTGAGGAGTACTCGTGTAGTTTTGCATGATTGAATATTAAACTACTAATAATAGTCATGATTGGCATAATTTACCTACCTTTTCTAACTACGAGTACAAAACTAAAATATAGTGTACTTACTTTTCTTCAGCACTCCCTGTGTTTGGATATATGTTTTGATATTGTAAGATAGTATGATGTAAGTAAATAGGTACTATCAGTGTATGTGTTGAGATCCACTATCGTGGACCTTTTCGTTTCATGGACCCCCAAATTTAGTTCGCTGACGTAGACCCCTTGCAGGTTGTCATAGACCCCTAGGGGTCGATATAGACCACTTTGGGAATCACTGGTATAGACTGACATGTCTTATACGGGAAAGGAAGTACGAAATTTACGTTTAATATAAAAGTGTCCACTATTTCTTGTACAAATAATTAAAACTATATTGACAGACATTTTAAATGATATTATAATGTAACAATAAATGAAAACTAAATGCGTAATATTGTTATAGCTTAAGTTTTAATAGAATACGCTTGAAACTTTACCCTCAGCAATTTCTCATAAGGACGAAGTTTTCCCATAACGCTTGCCTTTAAGCGATTTTATTCACGGCAGTGTAAACACCTACTTCTTAGTTATAATAGCAGTCTGTGCGGTTTCACTTTCTTTAAGAAAAAGGTGTTTTCCGAATTGAATTCTAACGCCTATGCAGTTTGTTCAATGACTACTATTTGATTTTCATCATCATCTTATCTTATTAAAATATTGTTACAAAATGAAAGGCTGATTAGACACCCACTAGGTACCCCTGTACAGCAAGTGTCTTCGGACCTTACTGTAATATATAAACCCTATAAGTTTACCAATATGTATAATATTCATATAGCTTAAAATAATAAATTGACTTCAAATTTTTTTGTATTCCTTTCGCAACGTAGAAGCGCACTAGGGACGGGTTTCCCAATATTCTCACGAGATCGAGAACAACGCACGTGACATGGAATAAATTTTTATTTAATACATTCATTTTTTCCACTACGGCGTATATTGCCTCTTACCATGAGAGGTTTATTACCTCTTACCAGATTAGCACGCTGCTATCTTAGACTGTATCATCACTTATCATACAACGCTAATATCATCATAGTATAAGCAATAATGAAATGTTAAACCCAATTTTATGTTTAAATGGTGGGGTCGGCACAGCATGTTTCCTTTCGCCACTTCACTCTATCCGCTGTTATTTCTACATTCACACCTCTAACACACATATCCTCTTTCACACAGTTCAACCACACTTTTTTTGGCCGCCCTCTCCCGGTCCTACTGCTTACCATCATATTTAGGACCCTCTTGCATTCATGGGTATCCTCCCTTCTCACGACATGTCCATACCAGGATAGCCTTCCACTCGTTAACTTCTCGGTCACTGGTGCTACTTTCACACTTCCTCTAATATACTTATTCCTAATCATCTTATATAATTTTGTCGCTCCACACATCCATCTCAACACACTACTATTTCTTTTACTCTCCCTAAATATCTAGTTGGATTTTCATCGAAATTTAAATTAGAAAAGTTTTAATAGTAACTTCTCGTCTTTTTGTTGTTTTCATTGAACTATGTTTGTATAAAAAACTCTGTCATAGTTTGCTACCATCTTTGTGTGCTGTGCTTATTCAGGAGAAAGTTTTTTTTTTTTTTTTATCTTTATTGCACACATTCTGAATCAATATAATTTACAAAAATAATATCATGCAGATTAACAATTTAGCACGAAGTGTGCAAAGGCGGCCTTATTGCTATAAGCAATCTCTTACAGGCAACCCTTGCTGAAGGGAATTTATTAATTGGATCGCGGGGAATTGCGCAAATTTGATATAATGTCGAATNCTTTTCTATTGTAAACTCCATTGTGCTTTTGAAAAAATTCTTAATGTAATACAGAAACCTTTTAGGCTGTAGAATGAAAACGAGTCTTAATTCAATAGTGCCGTTATAGCTAAGGCTTTTATGCCGTATATCGAAAGCGCGCTTTAATTAAATAGGGCCATTATAGCGAAACATTTTATGCCGTAAATCAAATACGCGCCTCATTTGAATAGGGCCGTTATAGCTAAGGGTTCTATGCCATATATCGAAAGCGCTCTTAAATTAAATAGGGCCATTATAGCGAAACATTTTATGCCGTAAATCGAATACGCGACTCATTTGAATAGGGCCGTTATAGCGAAACCTTTCATGCCGTAAATCGAAAACGCGCCTTAATTGAATAGGGCCGTTATAGCGAAACCTTTTATGCCGTAAATTGAAAACGCGCCTTTTTTGAATAGGGCCATATAGCGAAACATTTTATGCCGTAAATCGAAAACGTGCCTTAATTGAATAGGGCCATTATAGCGAAACATTTTATGCCGTAAATCGAAAACGCGCCTTTATTGAATGGGGCCGTTATAGCTAAGGATTTTAAGCCGAGATCAGGCGCAGGACCTACGACTTAACGTGCTCTCCGGGGCACGGGGGTAGAGCACACCGCCTACTTTTTAGCTTCGGGCAAATATTGAGAAAATTTTAACGGCATACTCAATCCATTTTTGAATATGCCCGACCCGGGAATCCAACCCAGGACATGAGATCCTGGGTTGGATTCCCTGTAGCCTGTAGCCGAGTCACACATTGTAATATACTACAACGACCATTTATAAACATCATCTGTATAAAATACTCAACAATAAAAACGTTTAATGACTTTTAAAAAATAGAGGCCTATTAGAAACAACCCTAAAAGTGTTATTTATGGTTGTTTTATCTGAAATAGCCATCGTCTTTTGTCGCAGCGGCAGTTTTTGTGAAAAAAAAACACTTTGATTTCACAAGGCGGCATCAAAATCTATGCGGATTTCTTTATAGATAGAATCTTTATGACTTTCCTACATGTCGATTTCGTAGATACTGTCTTTTCTTAAATTACGAAGTATGTATTTATCACTGTTGTATATTGAAAAGATACCGTTTCATTGATTATTTCTGGACAATTGCAGATTACCTTTGTATTATTTGTGGATGTCTAGAGAAGGATTAAAAAGTGAGTAAATATGAAAAAAAAATCTTGGAATATAGTAAAAACAATAATTTTCCTTAGAAACTATTCCAACCTGAAGAACATTTGATGTTCGTCCCGTTGTTCAGAAATCATATTAAATTTAAATGAATATTTTTGTTTTTATTTTCATTTAGTTTTGAAATTTGACATTGACAACCAACAATGATCAGAACTATCTTGTTTTCATATAATGATAAAATCAAAATAAAATCAAATCATTATTCAAATAGGCTTAAAAAGCTCTTTTAAATCGTCAATAGTCTGTACGTTGGTAACAAATCTACCACCGGTTCGGAAAATTGATTCTGCTGAAAAGAAACCGGCAAGAAACTCAACGGTTACTCCTTTAACCATAATTTTGTACGTTACAATGTGTTTAGCTTTCGTGTGCAACTGGAATCAAGATTAAACATCTTTCTCATTCAAATAATCATCAATATTATAATATGATTTTTGTAATAGGACGTTTTTAACATATTTCTTAAATCAAAGTGGAGGCAGACTCAGAAGTGATTAGGGTATCTTATTAAAATGCGTATGCTCAACCCGGCAAATGATTTCTGAACCTTCTTCACTCTAAATAACAAAGGTTTGTTGATGCTTGCATTTAACTGTTAAATGTTAGAAGAAACAGTTTAAGAGATAAAAATCTAACAGCGTTCGTAAATAAAATATATTAAGCACCCATCATATTAATATTAGAACCTATAATTTAATTTTCATAACGGCTTCACAAAAAATATCTGAAGGTACGCCACAGTCAGGTGGAAAAGAGAGAAAAAACTTGGTCGCACATCCATTTGTTTTTTTTAGGACATAGTCAAGTTAACCCATGTTATAGTTTAGTGGTTCGGAATAGATAAATGAATCGTCTTCTTGGAAACAAACATAATTTATTTTTACTACAACAGTTATAGAAGTAGTGGGCATTATAAATATTTATATTATTATTAATTTATGATTATATTTCTTGTGTTTTGACTGCCTCGTTGCTTTGCCGGCGTAGGTCTTGATTAGGGTTGATTTAGGAAATTAAATTTTTTAATTTATCTACGTCTTGACTGATGGCTTCGGTCTTGGCTAGTTACAACCATAAGAAGTGAATTATCTCTTACCAAATTACCTAAATTTGTAACTTTCTCTTAGTCACAAAGTTAAACTCGCTGTGGTATAAAGGTACGAGTACTTGCTAGATGAATTTTACTGGATTTAATGCTAAGCAGAGTATACTAAGGATATTACCCATGATATTTACCTCTTTGGACTGATTATCGTCTTTACAATAATAACTTGAATTGGAATATGTTCTATATTATTTATGTCTAAGTTCAGGCACCTTAAAACACATGCATGAAGAGCCAGGTTGGATGGCTATGTTCTCCTACCTATCATCTTGCAGAAGTTGGCATTAGAGAAGGAAAAAGCGAAGTCAATGCTCCTCCCACCTGACGGAGGAGAAGAGTTTCCAGAAGATGCAATTTTGCCAGTTTTTTTCCAGTTTCTTAAACCTTTGTGTGGGGTTGCAAGTGAAAAGTTTTAGTGGGTATTCTGTTGAAGTCCCACGCTCCTGGAATGAGCTCCATCCTATATGCGCAAAAGCATTTGCCAGCGCAAATACCGTGATAAGACATACCTTTTAGCTGATAAGTAAAAATTTACAAGTATGTTAATAATCCCAAGATTTTTTCAATATTTGCCTGAAATTGGGATAAATTTGGCGGTGTCATCCACCCCCATGCCTCGGAGAGCACATTAAGCCGTCGGTCCTGCGCCTGATCTCTCTCCGCGAGTGTCGGATTCCCGTCACATCGAACTATGAGAGTGAAGGAATAGAGAGTTCACTTGTTGTGTACTATGCTTGCCAATCCGCATTGGAGCAGCGTGGTGGGTCTATGCTCTAAAAACCCTCGCTCCTTGGAGTGAGGAGGTCTATGCCCAGCTATGGGGTGTTAATGGGCTGCTATTTACTTACTTATGTTAATAATTCGATGAATTATTCAATGATATTCAAAACAATAAAATATAAAAACTAGGTCGAATATTATACATTTTGTATTGACCATAAAAAAGTCTGATAATCTCACAATATTATAATTTGTTAAATTTTATTAGTTATCCTAAAACAGCGTGTTTTCAAGACATAATGGTGTGTTTCTTTTACAGCTGAGTATACAATACTTTCATAGAACATATGATGTCGTAACTAGAAAATTATTTATTTGGATTTAATAAACTTTGGTAAGGGATACACTGTATTGCTTAATGTAATCTATATCGTTATATGTATGTATAGTTCTTATGAGCGTATGTGTCACTGAACTCCTTCTAAAAGGTTAAACCGATTAACTTTCTTCTTTAAGTCATTTTGTGTCTCTAGGTAGATTCAAGAATGGTTTACATTGACTTTCAATCCAATAAACAACGAAAATACCCATATCTCCACGGGATGATGAACTACGCGGGTGACTGTTAATATATTATATAAAACACAAAAACTTGTTTGTACGTTTGTCAGTTTTACACTTTAAAACCATTCAACGAATGTGATCTAAACCGGACTGATTCGAAATGCCATCCGAAGGGTTTTATTACAAGATCTTCAAAACTTTTCTCTATTGACTTTAAATTTAGCAAATCGACTAATTTTGCAATGAAATCAGTCTCTTGGTACTAATCTCCATATATTCGCATAGGATCAGGAAACACTAGGATGTCACAGTAACAAACCGGTAACACTCAACGAAAAGTAAAGGAAAGTTGTAATAAATATTATCTATAACACACAGCATATTAGTAAATCATTCTCATGTTTTTCTGTGTTCTAATTTCCTATGGATATAGGATCTTTAAAACGCATCATTGTGCTGTACGGTGAAAGAAAACATCGTAAGGAGACTTATGTATCCCTGAAGCAATTTTGGATTATGTGTAATCTGTAAAAGTAGCGTGGTGGGTCTATTTGCTATAACGCTTCTATGAATTAAGGAGGTTGTATCCAGTAGTCGCAGGTAATCAGCTACTTTTTTAATAATATTCATATATGAGGATTCAAAACTGCTATAAAAACCTACTTGGATAACATACATACAGCATCACACCTCATTCCCATAGGGGTAGACAGAGACCACCTCCTTCCACTTGCCACGATCTTTGCATATCTCCTTCGCTTCTTTCATTCTTATTAAACCTTTCATACAAGTTCGTTGGTTTAGAGTACTCTTTACCTGACTCTTATTTAAAATGTCCTGGAATTGGTCTAAAAACGTTCGCCATGGTCTTCCCCTTCCAACTTTCCTATTCTCTCTTGACTCGTCAATCCTTTTAATCTGTCTACTTTCTTTCATTCTCAATACGTGCCCAAACCATCTAAGCATAAATTTCTCAGTTTTAGTCACTACATCTTCTTTTATACCACAACGTTCTCTTATCACACTATTTCTTACTCTGTCACTCAGTTTTAATCCACACATACTTCTCAACGCTCTCATCTCTACCGCATTAATTTTACAAATGATCTCTGAACCTTTTACCCCCTAGAATATGCTATTACAAGTTTGTTTTTATTTCTTGTATTAAAATTGTGAATAAGGTTTCAAGTTAACTAACCATGTTATCTTCTAATAAAATAGTCACATACAATGTCTTCCCCTTCCAACTTTCCTATTCTCTCTTGAATCATCAATTCTTTTAATCTGACTACTTTCTTTCATCCTCAATACGTGCCCAAACCATCTAAGCATAACTTTCTCAGTTTTAATCACTACATCTTCTTTTATACCACAACGTTCTCTTATCACGCTATTTCTTACTTTGAAGAATTTATCAATTTGAATTTAGTCTGAATAGAACATTATGGGCTTCCACAATAATGCTTCGCGATGAAGAATATAGCCTTCGAGTAATTTAAACTAATTTCGACGCTAAAAGCATCAACCCGCAAAATATTGCTAAACTCAAATATTGAAATACGAAATATAAATCCAAAAATGCAATGAATTTATACTTTTTTTTTTCTTTTTATGATAAGTTTTTCATTTCTGATGAACAATTTTGGATTAGCGGGTCACTACATGTTTGCCTTCCAGTATTGATATGAAGGAATAACTTACAAATATGCGGTATAATTTATGCATTTAGTTGGACAAGGATACTGGGTATTCCCACGAACGAAACGAGTTGCAATGACGGATGACTTCTATGACAGGGCACTGAACAGATAGATGGTCGTCTATACCCAGGTAATAGCAAAAAAAGTACAAAAAAAAAACCCATAACATTGTACTCAGAATTGTCTGAATAACAGTCAATTATTATGTAATAATTTACGAATTTATTTATTTATTAACTTAAATAGAATCTTAAGTACCTGTTACATACAATTAAAAGTCTATATAAAACCTCTTTTAAGCTAATTATCTAAATAAATGGAATTGGAGTATCTATTTGTAAATATAAATTATACATTATAAAGTATATAATTAAATCTAAAATAAAAAAAAACAATTTATTTTATAATGTTTATCTGTCTGTTTGTGTATTTATTCCGGATAATCTCTGGGCCGATTTTGATGGGGCTTTCAAACGTAGATAGCTGAAGGTAACTACGAAGGTATTATTATATATATGAATATGTTATAGGAATATGTAACAAAAAAATACGGAAAATACACAAAATATTATATATGTCTGTTAAATGGAATATTTAACTAGTTAAGTTGACCTTTGAAATTGTTTCTCAAACCTCTCTAAACCTAGTTTCTCAAAGTTCGAAAATTTTCACGGGCCTAGATATATAATGAAAATAATCTATATATATGTCGGATATCTATATATAAGATAGAGAAGGAAAGCATAAAGCATAGGGGCGTAGGGTTCTCCGCCGACATAGTCATAATTGGCATCTATAATTCAATTTTCCATACTGTGAGCGTTGGTGGGTAATGTTTGTGCAATCAAACACTTTATTAATTAACTCAGATTATAATGTTCCCGATATCAATTTACACAAACTCATTAACAATAACAGCTAGGAACGCGGGAGTTTCAATAGTCGACCGCATTGGCGGACCGTCACCCGAGAACTACCGAGAGACGCGCGCCGGATTGACACTATTAAATCTGCCCCACGCCGATAGACAGATGGCGTTAGCGTTTCACAGACGTTGCTGTTCGTTAGTTTCGCTAAAACTCTAAAAAGGCCGAATTAATTTGGCTAATTTTGGATTTAAATTATTTATTGTAATTCAGAGAGGCTGTAAAAGGTTATAAAATATAAAAACCATGCTTGGAATATAATAAAAACAACAAATTCATATAGAAATGAGATTAAATTTAAAAATGAAGTTTTGTAATTCATTTTTGTTTATGAATGTCAAGCGATTTGTGTTCGTCCCGTCGTTCAGAAATCATGTTAGATTTAAAAGAATACTTTTGTTTATTTTTCATTTGCTTTTGAAATTTGACATTGACAACCAACAATTTGAACTTTGGCGGGAATCTGGGCGTAAAGGTCGCGTTTTATTGATTACGAATTCTTTTTGTTCTGGTTATGTTTTGATCACATTTTTTTAACTAAAGTTGCAAATATAAACATTCTGCAATTATCATTCAGCTTTTGTATGTATTAATTCAGAGGCGCAGAGTCTCAGCTAGTATATAATAATTTAATGAATAAAATATAATCGTAAAGTGAATCTGATTTACATTCCCCTGACAAATACTTTTATAACTTTTTATATAAAAGAAACCATGAACAAGTAGCTTTTAAGTGAGCTTTTAGTATTTGTAACAAACTGTATTAATATCAAGTGTCTTCCACTACTACTTAAAAAAAAATAAAGTGCGTGCGTACATAGTACACACGACAGAAGTGATACTTCTTTCATAAACTATTTTTTAAGCCATGTTTATATATATATATATATACAAATGTAAAACTATAGTATTCCTAGACTTAGAGGAAGGGGAAAAGGAAGATATAAAATATGAAATGTGTGGAAAATTAATACAAAAATTAATTGTAATCTCAAATGACGAATTGTAATTTGTCAATATTAGAAATTATTAACTAAATTTTGCTTGTGTTTTTAAAATTTATAAAAGAGAATTTCTGAAATATTTTTTATGAAAAATAGTTGAAAAATCGTCATTTCATAATTGAATGGCTAATTTAAATGCCACGTGTTATTTGGCAATATTAAAACTACCTAACCTTCAAACAAATTAGCATAAAAAAACGCTGCACATCGTCGTGAGGTTATCACGCTTTTCATCCGAAAAAAATTACCTTCATGCGCCTAAAGAACTTCAGTGAATGAATAAAAAAAGAAATTTAACGATGGAAAAATTGAAAAAGACGAAGTATATTTAATTCCAATTTATTTTGTTGCTCTATATAATGCAATCAAATCCGTTACACCATTAACAGGTGGTGAAGAACTCAACAATACCATAGAGGTCCTTCAACAATAGCCTGCCTGAACAAGTCGGCGCAACAGATGCAACAATAAAGCCTGGCATGATTAATTGTACAAAACTACAAATGTTTCACATGTAAAAATATAAAAAAATATATATTTTACCTATATCAAAACGAAACAAAACCGTTTTTGCCCTTTGTTTAATGCGACGACGCCAACATGTCTGCGCTGGAGCGGTACAAATTTTGAACGAATCATTAATTATATTTTTGTCTTACTCACGCATTCTATTTTCCAAGTCGATATGATCTATAGATTCTGATCTATGGGCCTATCGATCACGTGCTTCGGAATCTTAAATTTATTCATTTAGTCGCATGTTTTTGCGGGCCATCTTTGTTGTTGCCCATGGATGTTATTTAATGACTTAGTTTTGTTTTGTATATATTTGTTGTAAAGTTTTGTATGTTTAAATTGTTTTTTAAATTGCGTGAAATTTTCGTGATATTAATACTAATGTAATATTTACAAGACTAGCTATTTCCCGCGGTGATATCTTTGTAATTCCGGATTTATTTTCTTATAAAATGGAAATACCCTTAGTTACTAAAAGTACTTATCAATCGAAATGTTTCAAATACTATTTTAATATATACAAAACTACACCAAACTGGTGTTTGTGCACCAAAATAGTTTTTATAATGATAAAATATTGTATTTCCTGTTTTTTCTTAAATCTTTTCAAAATAAAGACCGTGACAAACTCCTTAACTACTCAACCTGAAAGCTTAAGATGAGTTTAACTTTACATTGCACCGAGAGGTTATTAAACATCAGTTCTGTTTGATTAAGCTATATAAGCAAGCAAGTAGGTGACGTCATATTTAATTCGTGCAGTAAAATCTATACAGAAGAAGTTACGAGGGTCCTCTAGTGTACAATAAAATGTAAAACCCAAAAAAACACAAGGTCTATAATCCATTTAACTAAATCGAAGGCACTGTCTTTTATTTCTGGAGACAATCATAGAAAAAGACTTTATCAAAGGTAAGTAATTATCTGTAAACAATATTTCATCTTCCGAGATGGTACGGTGCGAGACAAAAAACGACAACACGAAATGACCGCGCCAAAACCAAAACGATCCCAAGCAAATAAGAAATAAAGAAAAAATGAAGTCTGTTAATAAGCTGGATGACATTTGGGAATTTAAAAAATGTACCCAAAGAATTATTAATAGCGCTCACGGAATGGACTCTATATGATTATGAGAAAACAACAATTACTTACCTTAAAACTAAAATCCATCAATTAACCCTACGACCCGTTTTGGGTATGTGTATAGATTTATTGTTTTACTGCTGGGAGCCTTACATATAATAGATATAAAACACAGTCCTTCACCACATCTTTCTATCTGTTTGTTTATAATAAACTCAAAACAGATTCTTGAGGAAGGTTTATGTATATCAGTTGTCAATATTTTGTATAAATTGACCGAAATATAACAATAATTGTTGGAAGTGTCTGAAAAGTCAAGCAACCTGGGAGCTTTCATGGAAAATGCTCCCTAATCCCTTTAAGATATCCTAAACCAAAGTATGGTAGGATAATTCCTTTTTCATAAATCTACTAAAAAGTTTGCAATAACATATACCTTTATATATACTCTTTTTGAATCGTTAGTAGTCTGTCTGTTGGTAAAAGATCAACCACCTGAAAGTCGATTCCGCTGAGAAGAAACCGGCCAGAAACTCAGCGGTTACTCTTTTAATAATAAATGTAATATATTACTTTTGCGTGTAACTGAAATCTAGTCCAAACATTTTTACCGTTTATATATTCAACATTATAATATACCTTTTGATGACATATCTAAAAAAAGTTATGTACAGGCAAATCCAAAACTGATTGCGATATCTTATTAAAAATGTGTATGCTTAACCCGACAAATGATCTCTGAACCTTTTACACCCTAAAATATGTTATTACAAGTTTGTTTTTATTTCTTGTACTAAAATTGTGATGGTTTCAAGTTGACTAACCATGTGAACTTCTAATAAAATGGTCACATACAATGTCGTAATTTGGGTGTTATTCAAACTGCAAGTTAAATTTCTATCATAATCATTGAGTCATACAAGTCATATAAATCTGCCAAATAGTTTTTTAGATATAAAGTTTGAAATAAAAAAAATATTTTCCCAATGTTATTTATATGGAAATTATTGATGATACCTCTAAATTTTACAATTAAGTCTGGTAATTCGTAACGCAACCATACTCCAGCGCGTCGATATGACCCGGAAACTTATGCATACCATCAAGAGGCGAAAAATTGAGTACGGGTACGGATGGGTACTGGTTACTCCAACGTTATCGTGATGAGCAAGTTTGAGGGCGTAAGGCGTGCTGTACGCAGTAAGAAGTCTTGGCTGCAGAACATATGCGAATGGTCAAGAATAAAGTCCGCAGCCGAGCTGTTTTGTCTTGCGAAGGATAGAATTGATCTCAAAAAGTTATCGCCCAACTTCCAAGAAAAAAGAAGAGGCGCTGTTAGAAAAAGAATTCTGACAGAAGTCTTTTCTTACACCTTTGAAATTGTTTCAAAGATGTATTCAAGAAAAGCAGAGTTGTGAACGTTTTTGGAATCAATCTAAACTGTCAGCAAAAAAAAGAATCGTAAGTAAAGTAAGTAGCAGCCACATTAAAGTCCCTCTCTAAGACAGAGGCTTCCTCACTAATAGAAGGGAGGGTTTTAGAGCATACCACGTTGCTCCGTTGCGAGTTGGGCGGCTATACATACCCTAGAATTACTCCCGGGATATAAATGCTGTAGATGTTACTTCTCCTCGCCAAAGTGGGCAAGATACCAAGCGGCGCGTTCCTGCTTCGCTTCCGTGAATCATCAGTGGGACTCATCCTCTCCAAAAAGAAATGCGCAAGCTAATCCCCTAGGTGTCTCACTTAGGTTTGAAAAAGATTCCGCTAGGTTTTAGTGACCAGAACGAACTCTGCCCTTTCTCTTCTTACACACGTCTGTGCATAAATGTACTTCCCGGTGGAAAAGGGTTTCCTCATTCTTTCACCGAAATGCACAACTTTAGATTGAATAGAACAATAAAGCAGGTAAGTTTCATTGTTAGAAAGAGAAACTTACCTAAGCCTGCCCAGGATTTGTGCCCGCGATTACTCTAAACGAGAATCCACTAGGCTATCAAGCCTTCTAAAAAAATCGTAATACAATGTTATTCGTTGAGCAGGTCTTGTTTTCTTTCGCGGATTGCTTCCTCGTAACAAGCCCCGGATGGCGTGATAGCAAATAATTTTATAAAGCCCTTTAACAATATGTCAAGCCCGTTCGTATTCACTTTTATCTCGCTTACAATAAATAATACGTTCGGTCATAAGTTTACATTGTTCGAGTTCGAGCGAGTCTCAACTCTTGAGACGATATTTCTCAAAAAATTCTTTATTTTCATACAAAAAAAAAGTTATAAAGCGAATTCTTTATGCATTTCTCAGATGCATTTGTTATTATTGGAGAATGATAATGTGATTATTGTTTTGCGAGCCTTAGGATGATTGATAGCCGATTGTCACGGATAATGAAGTATTTTGAAGTCTTTAAATTTTATGCCTTCGAGGTTTACAATGTGAAGGATCGATTAATTAATATTTCATTGATTGATAGCGTTTGTTACAAATCATTTATTGTTTTGTTTCAAAGGTAATTTGAAATGTGAAATTTATTTATAACGTCTTTGATAAACTGTTATAAGATATTTAGTTAAAGCCGAATAGATTTATAAACATAATAATATAACATAAAAAGCGTGACAGACAGATAGAGTTACTTTGGGATTTATAATGTTAGTAAGGAAGCCTCCTCTCTCATAGGACAGGGGGTTTTTAGAAACCACTACGCTTCTCCACTGCGGGTTGGCAGACATAGTACGCACTTTCTATTCCCTCATTCGAGTACTCCGACGGGACGGCAATCCAACACAACCGAAGAGAGATCAGGCGCAGGACCGATGACTAAACGAGGCACGGGGATGGAACACACCGCCAACTCGGGGAAATATTGAGAAAATCTTAATAGAAAAATCAATATAAATTTTTGATTTCTTCCGACCCGGGACTCCAGCCTAAGACCTCATGTCTTTAGCTGAACAAAGTGACCACTAGACCAATTACATACATAGCATCATGCCTCGTTCCCATAGGAGTAGGCAGCAACCACGTCCCTCCACTTACCACGATCCTTGCATAACTCCTTCGCTTCTTACATTCTCATTAAACCTTTCATACAAGTTCGTCGGTTTAGAGTACTCTTGAGCTGGCCCACATTTAAAATGTCCTGGATTTGATTAGACCAATTAGGCAGTTTATATTATGTATAAAATGGGAATTTTTGATACTTGTAAAAATTTCTGAATTAGACGTACTACTTGTCAAACTCCGAGAACCAAGTCTGGAAATTCGCAGGATAGAAAATACAGACAGACACAAGAATTTAAAATTAAAAGTGTGTGTGCGTACAAAATACACATATCAGAAGCGACACTTCTTTGAAAAACTTTTTAAGCCTTGTTTATACTTATAGAAATCTAAAACTTTAGATTTAAGAAATTGAATGAATTTAATTGTCATTGAAATATTAAGTGTCCAAAATTAATACAAATAATTTATTAAAATCTCAAATGACGAATTGTAAATAAAAATGACTCGTGTTTTTATCAATATTAGAAATTATTGAGTAAATTTTGTTTTTGAATTTAAAATATAGAAATGAGATATTTATATTTTATCAAAAATAATATAAATCACGTGTGAAAAATTAAATGCCACATGTTATTTATAAAATTTTGAAGCTGCCTAACCTTCAAATCATTAGCATAAAAACGCTGCACATCTTCGTAACGCTAATCACGCGTTACATTCGTAAAAAATTTATAAAACTTTCCATAAGCAAACATTCATGTATGTGTATAAAGAGTAAAAATACATAAAAAAGGATATAATAGATATATGTAAACTGCCTCATTGGTCTAGTGGTTAGCATGTTCGACTACAGACATGAGGTCCTGGGTTGGAGTCCCGGGTCGGGCCAATTCAAATATCAATATTGAGTTTTCTATTAAGATTTTCTCAATATTTGCCCGAAGTTGGGAAGTTGGCGGTGTGATCCACCCCCGTGCCTCGGAGAGCACGTTAAGCCGTCGGTCCTGCGCCTGATCTCTCTCTGGTCGTGTCGGATTTCCGTCACACCGGACTATGCGAGTTGAAGGAATATTCTTATACGATGCTGTGTAGAAACCCTAAGAGGTAAATAGCCTCTTACCAGATTAGCGCGCTTCCATATTAGACTGTATTATCACTTACCATCAGGTGTGATCGCAGTCAAGAGCTAACTTGAGTGAAAAGAGTGCACTTGTGTACTATGCCTGCCAATCCGCAGTGGAGCAGCGTGGTGGGTCTATGCTCTAAAAACCCTCTCTCATATGAGGGAGGAGGCCTGTGCCCAGCAGTGGGACGTTAATGGGCTGCTACTTACTTACTTACTTACTATGTATAAATATACAAAGAGAAAATTTAAGATTGCAAAAACAATCAATAGTGATATCGTTTTACCTCTACAACGTTACGGACGACCTTTTTAACTTTGAAATACATATATAAAAGCTTAGTACATTAATTTAAAAAAAAATATGTAAATAACGTCCTAATACAAAAGGTATAATATAATTTATTTTTTACATATGTTTTTCACAGTATCTTAGGTATTAGTTATTTTGCATATAATTTTTATAGCAAATAAATTTGCAATTGTTTTTTGAGTAAGATTAATGTGCGATTTAGTTCATAAGATATTTGTTACTAATTGAATTGTTTATGCATGTGGAGTTCACTTTAAAATGAGTCCACATATTCTGTAAGCGCTTTAAAATGTAAATTATGCAAAAATTATGTGAATATTCGCTAGTGAACCTGTAATAAATAAATAATGTTGGATATTATTTAAACGATAAAAATGTTTGCACTTTATTCCAGTTGCACATGAAAGCTGAACACATTGTAATCTACANGATTTTTGAATTGGCCCGACTCGGGACTCGAACCCAGGACCTCATGTCTGTAGTCGAACATGCTAACCAGTAGACCAATGAGGCAGTTATCTAAAGAAGTAACCGCTGAGTTTCTTGGCGGTTTCTTTTAACCTAATCAACTTTTCGAACCGTTGATAGATTTGTTATCAACAGACAGACAACTCACGATTCAAAAGTGCTTTTTGAACCTACTCGAATAATTTTTATTTTGATTTTGATCTTATAAGATTTGTCCGCCACCATGGACTCTTCTGAATGAGTAATTTAATCATATACGTCAAAATATGTCACAAATATTCTACCAATCGCATACAAAACATAATACCGCTACATTCATGACCTTTCAAGATGACCACATCGCTAATAGATACCATCTATTTTATTGTATACGCTGCTAGCGGGACAATGCCGGACAAATTAATAATCCACGCCTATGACGCTGAATTAAATTTTAATTTGGTCTATTGGTGCTTTCGACACGCTCTCTCATCATAATGCTGATTTTTTTATTCTGTTTATACATTATAGTATCGTTGTTACTCGTGCCGATCGTTCCGATTGTGGGCAACGGCGATCGAGCGATAGGTAAACTTGATTATACGTTCCAATAACATTTATGGTCGCGGAAGTTCACAAATCAAGATTACTGTATTAAAATTTAAGCTTTCCGTAGATGTTTTTAAGTGCGCTTATTGTAAAAATATTTCTACATCTAACAGTCTTTTATCTAAGTTAGTTTTTATAAGGTTACAACCTTCGACCCGTTGGCTTATCTCATGTCTTCGCTACTAATAAAAATGTTACTGTTAATGTTACTCACTGTTGTGGGAAATTGATGTTCTTATATAATTTTGATTGCCTTATAGGTCTCATGGTCAGGATGCTCGCCTACAGACATGAGGTCTCACTAGGAGGATTGTGGGACTCACTGATAAGTCATAATACCCACTAAAACCCAGCGGAAAAACCTCGACATCCTTGAATTTACCAACCAGAGGTACGCATACGCTATCCACTCTAGCACTCAGGATGTAGCCACCTTATCTCGATCGTTCAGGGAGGCGTCAGGGAGCTTCCAGTCTCCATCAGCGACAAGACATGAGGTTCTGGATTTGAGACCCGGGTTGAACGAATAAAAAAATTCGATATTGAGTTTTCATACACACATAGACACATAGCATCCCGCCTCATTCCCATAGGGATAGGCAGAGACCACGTCATTCTACTTGCCACAATCCTTGCATATCTCCTTCGCTTCTTTCATTCTCATTAAGTCTTTCATACAGGTTCGTTGGTTTAGAGTACTCTTGACCTGGTCCTTATTTAAAATATCCTGGATATGGTCCAGGAACGTTCGCTTTGATCTTCCCCTTCCAAACTTCCCATTCGCTCTTGACTCATAAATGCTTTTTTTCAGTCTCCTTTCATTCATTCTCTCAACGTGCCCAAAATATTTAACCATACCTTTCTCAATTTTAGTCACTACGTCTTTTATACCATAAAGTTCTATTAAGATTTTCACAAATATTAGCCCACAGTTGGGATGTTGGCAGTGTGCTCAACCCCTGCGAAGAGTTCGTTAAACCGTCGGTGCAGCACCTGATCTCTTTCCAGTCATGTCGTTTTTACCACCACACCAGACTATAAGAGTGAAGGAATAGAGAGTGCACTTGTGGACTATGCTTGACAACCCGAAGTGGAGCAATAAGATGGGTCTATGTTCTATAAACCCTCTTTCCTGTAAGCAGGGTTATGCCAAATATTGTTACTTTAATAGGCTGCTACTTCTGCATTACCTTTTTATATAATTTTGGGATCTTAGTTACGTAAATAGGTGATTTTTGTCCACCTTCCTCGTGTAAGGGTAGATAAGATTTTAATCAACGATAAACATTTATAAAACAGTCAAATTAATTGCTTTAATCAAACATTACGTAAAAATCCATTTTACCCCTTCTTCACCTATCTATACATATGTCGGAGTGCAATAGTCTGTGAAACGCTAGGGCCTTCCGTCTATCGGCGTGGAGCAGAGTCAATAGTGACAATCCGGCGCGCGTCTCTCCAATTCTCGGGTGACGGCCCGCTGGATCTGTCGACTGATAGCACTGTCGCGTTCCTAGCTATTTTTGTTAATGTGTTTGTTTTAATTGTTGTCGAGAACAAGTCTTTGATTGCACCAACATTACCCACCAACGCCCACAGTGGGCGTTGGTGGGTAATGGAAACTAACTTATGAATGCCACTAATGACGATGTCGGCGGATGTCTCCTATGCTTTATGCTCTTCCATCTCTCTTATTCTCCAACATATAAATTCATATAGAGTTGTCTCAAGTTTCGTATAGAATACATAGCGAAGTTATGACTCACAAAATATTCCTAAATATTCTGGTAGTCTTTATTCAAGTAGACTCAAAAATCTTTTTTAAATAATCAGTAGTCTGTCCGTTGGTAACAAATTTACCAGCGGTTCGGGTAGTTGTCTCCACTGAACAGAAACCGGCAGGAAATTCAGCAGTTACTCTATTAAATATAGTTTTTGTATGTTACAATGTGTAATATTTTGCTTCCGAGTGCAACTGGAATCGACTCCGAACATTTGTATAGCTCAAATCATCTTCAACATTATAAAAGAATGCCTTTTTTAAAAGAATGTTGCGGTATCTTATTGAGATATTAAAAGCATTATAATATTGTGTTTTCCATTTTCCATATGATGTTTTAAACAAAAGAATATATTGTTTATGCCCTGTCTGATTATATTGCTAGGCTTTTTATATCTAAAATTGCTATGTAGGAAGTGCAAGATGTAAATTACCTCTTACCAGGTCATCGCATTTCTATCATAAACTATATCATTACGTACTATCATGTGAGATTATGGCTTTACAACTTTTTAGTTGTTTAACTTATCGATGAGTATTGAGTTTCATTTTAAACCATTGTGAGATTTCAAAAAAACATAGGAAAGTAATCTATTTTTCACTAAGAAAAGTACAATTACTTCGTGACTACAATTAAATTTATCTCGAACGAAATAATAGACACATTGAATTGTTCAAAACATCTTTTAATTATTTCATTTTATTGTCAAAGATGTAGGTTAGATAATAATAGGTTTAGGTGTATTTGTTATCTTTTTTGGATTGGGTTATTCAATTAACTTAACGGCTTCTACAATACTGTAAAAGTAAGTATAAATTTCTCTTTTACATAATTTTAAGAAATATATCAAATACATTCTTATACTAAATGTTATGGAGCGAGTTACCTCTGACAATAAGAGAAGCTAAATCATTGGATATATTCAAGAAGCAAGTAAAGAATCATTACCTCTCTTTATGTTCTTAATAACTGCCTCATTGATCTAGTGGTTAGCATGTTCGACTACAGACATGAGGTCCTGGTTTCGAGTCCCGGGTCGGGTCAATTCTAAATCGATATTGAGTTTCCTACTAAGATTTTCTCAATATTTGCCCGAAGTTGGGAAGAAATTGGCGATGTGAACCACCCCCGTGCCTCGGAGAGCATGTGAAGCCGTCGGTCCTGCGCCTGATCTCTCCCGATCGTGTCAGATTACCAACACATTGGACTATGAGAGTGAAGGAATAGAGAGTGTACTTGTGTACTCCCATATGAGTGAGGAGGCCTGTGTCCAGCAGTGGGACGTTAATGGACTGCTACTTACTTATGTATATTATAATTTTGAAGATTATTTAAGGGATAAAAATGTTTGGACTTGATTCCAGTTGCACATAGAAGCCAAATTTACACAATATATTATACAAAAACTAAGATAAAAAGTGTTACTACAGTTTGTTCGCGTTAAGAATGCAGTGAGTTATAATTCTAGAAGATCTTCAATTGAAACATTTTCAAAGTACAAGATTTTAACTGGTCACTGTGAAATTGACCTTGTAATTTGAAAAGATTTGATTGCTTAGGGGACGGCTAGACTGATGAATCAGTGCACTCTTAACGCAAATAAACTGTACTGCGTTTCTTGCCAGTTCGCAATAGAATCACTTAAAAATTTTTAAACACTGACAGGTTAGCGCCTGATTTTGATCACATCTGAGCATAAGTGATGAGAGAATCTAAGATAGAAGCGCGCTAAGATGCAATTTACTTCTTTTGGTTTCAACACAGTATCGTACCGGAACACGAATAATTTTGTTTGGCGATACGTGTCTTCTGGTAGGGTAGTAACTTGCTTCGGTACCCACGGCCGAAGCCTCACACTAATCCAGACTCCGACAAATTAGAAGATGCAATTTCCTTAATTCGCCCTATCGGGGTTTTTCCAGGAACCACTGCCAGTAAAGCGAGTACTCCCACCACTGCGCCAATATATGTTTTTGAGCCTTCTTAAATAAAGGATATTACGATTTTAATGTAAAAACTAAAGGAATGTTTCTATTTCTGGAATGTTTACTCAAGCTAATGAAAATGGTACCTTTTTTGAAAAAAATAAAGGGATTCCAATATTAGTAGGCGTGCCAGCCACTCCCAGGGTGACCAACCCGCCTATTATCCACTTAACCGAATCACTTCTGTAACAAATAATTTATTTGAAATCGCCTTAAGCGTAGATACATTTTTTGATATCCCTTATTTGATTAAATTAACAAACCTTAATTATGAGGGTATAGTTTATTGATGGCATTTTTCTTGCCAACCTTTCCCTAAATCATAGAAAAAACTAATTACTGTATATTTTATCATTCATTTGATACCAGTAGTACAAAAAATATGATTTATGTTAGTATATGCTTTTAGCAACTATCTGATGCCCGAGATATTCAATATTTTATGTTTCATTCTTTCAAGCAAAAGCGAGCGCAAATCAAAATCAAATCAAAATATTCTTTACTCAACTAGGCTCAAAAAGCAGTTTTGAATCGTCAGTAGTCGGTTCGTTGGTAACAAATCTACCACCGCTTCGGAAACTTGATTCCGCTGGGAAGAAACCACCAAGAAACGGTTAATCTTTTAAATATAGTTTTGTATTTTACTATTTGTTATACTTTGCACAATTAAGTCCATAGTTTGGAAAGTTGAATCCGCTGGGAAGAAACCGACAAGAAACTCAACGGTTACTCTTTTAAAGATTGTTTTGTAGGGTAACCGTTTTACTACTGGGCGTTTATCCCTAGAACTGCGCTGTCGGTGCTTTCGATCTTTGGTACCAGAGTAAAGAACTCGCGGGCGCTTTAGGTTATGGTAGTAGACATGAGGCGTGAGTCCGGTCGAACCGTTACCATTCCAGGTTGTCGGCGGAGGCCGACTAACAATGGCTACCGAGGGAGAGCGGGGGCCCCGACAGGTGGCTACTGTCGCCCGCTCAATTGGTGTTGGCCTCTCGGGGGCTGTGGAGCAGGATTGGATGAAGATAGTTGGGGATCTCGTTCTGTTCGGCGTGGCATTACACTTAAGTAATGGGACACGCGTCCCAGGTTCCGATCCCTTCAAGGCTCGCCTGAGAGTCTGGATCGGGACCCGTCGGGCTGCCTTGCGACAAGATCTACAAGGCACAATGTAGAGTGAAGTGACGGCTCTGAGCTGCCTACGTTTGAAAGTGATGATGGTCCGGGCGCATGTAACCGATGTGCATCGTGCGCTGTAAGGGAAAACCCCGGTTTGTCACTCTAGTCTAGCGTCATAAGGGGCCGGACCGACCGCGCTATACCCGCCGGATGACGGGGGCGATAGGGGGGGGCTGACCGCCCCCCCCCCCCTAGGACACCCCCGGTGGCGGTCGTAACTAATAACTCTCTTAAGGTAGTCAATCGAATTAGAAATTAAGAGATCCGTAGTAGAACCAAAGCCACCGACATAGTTCTACGAATCGCGAACCTGAAGTGGCAATGGCCGGGACACATAGTCCGAAGGACCGATAGGGCCGATAGGGTTGGGGGCCGAAGGTGCTGGAGTGGCGACCCCGCACCGGACGGCGCAGTGTAGGCAGACCCCCCACAAGGTGGACCGATGATTTAAAGAGGGTCGCCGGTAGCCGCTGGAGCCAGGCGGCACAAGATCGGGCCTAGTGGAGGTCATTACGTGAGACCTATGTCCAGCAGTGTACGTTCATTGGTTGAAGCGACGACGACGAGCGTGTGCTCAACCCAACAAATGATTTCTGAACCTTGTTAACTCTAAAATATGGAATTAACAGATTGTTTTTATTTCTTGTAATAAAGTTGTGCATTTCACTATATCTACTGAATATTATAACGGATATATAAGATATTGCGTCGGTACTGCGAGAATTACTGTTTCTTTGAATTTATCCTAATTGTCATATGGCACGTATTGCTCTTTTTTGTATAATAAATATAGTGTCAATTTCTGCTGCCGCACCCTATAAGAGTATGCAAAATAAGCTAAATTCTTTGAACTGAAAGTGAAATAAATCCCTATTAAATGTAAATGTTTCACCATTACTAAACTATATCCTTCTCACAACTAGGCTTTTTGTAGTCGCTGCGAAAAGCAATTTACGCTCTTACCCTGACCGATGACCAGTTAGGAGTGTGGGACTCGGCGATGGCTTACTATACCCACTAAAACCCAGCGGAACCCTCTTCATCCTTTAGCGAGGCACCAGGTGTTCAGCTTTCGCATTCTGCCCTGATGTCCCGAATGAGTCAGACGAAGGATTCACGGACGCGGGAGGAGGTGCGCAAACATGCGCCACCTTGTATTCTACCTTCTTCGGCGGTGAGGGGAGTATCGACTGCATTCTCCCTCTCTCTCTCGTGGGCTTCCTTCAGCGAGACTACAGTCTCGCAAAAGAAGGCCACTTTCACCGTCTCTCACTGGAAAGCATCGCACCCACAATGCTCCCCAACGAGAATGACGCTGAGGTCCCCAAACCGCACAATCTGCCACAGTGTGATGCACTGAATCGAAATCTGCACCACACTGATGGCAAGCGGGTGACTCGTCCCAGCCAATTTGGTGCAGGAACTTTTCGAAGCACTCATATCCGGTCAGAACCTGTACCAGTCTGTAGGAAAGCATCCCGTGCCTCCTGGAAAGCCATTGTTCCATTCCCACAACTAGGCTATCATGGCCTTTGTTTTTAGTAGATTTTACTTTTACGCCTTATGTTTTATGTAAAGCAATAATTATTTAACTGGAATGTATCTCTATTTTTGTGCACAATAACGTAATTGAATCTTGTTTACGTTGTATTAGAGGCAATGAAATTAAAACCCTATAGAAGGGTAGTCTCACAAAATCCTCGGGGAGATGTCAATACAATGCGATTAGGGGACGTTATTGAATCTCTACAAACACTGGCGTGTTGTGGGAACGATGTGCAATATTAATATTGTGGTCATGTAAATGTTATTGACATTTTTAGGAAAACTACTTCAAATTTAAAAAGTAAGGTAACATCAGCCTATTGACCATTGATCATTGTAGATACAAGACAACGCCTTCATAAGACAAAGGGTTATTAGAACATAGACCCAGCAAACTTCAATGTTCCAAGGACTTCCGGAATATGCTGATTTCCTCATAATGTTTTTCGTCATCAAAAAGCACATTGATGAAATTAAAAAACAATAAGGCACATAAACCTTGCAAAGAGAACGATTCCTGCTCAGGATCTACGACTAAGTGCTTTTACTTATATAAAAAGCTACTCTGTAACGACAAGATTGGCAGGCATAGTACACAAGTGCACTCTCTATTCCTTCACTCTCATAGTCCGATGTGACAGGAATCCGACACGACCGGAGAGAGATCAGGCGCAGGACCGACGGCTTAACGTGCTCTCCGAGGCACGGGGGTGGATCACACCGCCAACTTCCCAACTTCGGGCAAATATTGAGAAAATCTTAATAGAAAACTCAATATTGATTTTTGAATTGGCCCGACCCGGGACTCGAACCCAGGACCTCATGTCTGTAGTCGAACATGCTAACCACTAGACCAATGAGGCAGTTACACTGTCTGTCACCATTAACGTGCCGGCTATTCTCGAGCCGAAAGGAATTGCACGTGATGATTGTAAGAGACCTGATGGTATGTCGTTGATGCCTTGGAAAAAAGGATGGTCGTTGGTGTGGGATGTTATATGTGTTGATATGCTTGCACCATCTCACATTGACGCGACCTCCAAATCAGCGGGAGCGGCGGCATCATTAGCTGAAAACGCCAAGAGGCGCAAATATGAGAGCCTTGCTCTAGAATACATATTTGTGCCTTTCGGCGTGGAGACATTGGAACCGTGGGGTCCAGAGACTAAAAGTTTTTTTAAAGAAACCTCATCTCATTTAGTTGATGTCACCTGTGACTCTAGGGCCGTGTGGTACTTTGTACAGCGTATAAGTATCGCTGTCCAAAGAGGTAACGCTGGCAGCCTTATGGGTACCCATCCATTTGCTTCTGGCGGCGCATTTTAATTACGTTTATTTTAGATACAGTGTTATCATGGTTAATTGAATTAAATAAAATGTATAATTAGAAAAAAAGGAAAGCTAATTATCCTGCAATTAAAACCAAGGTATGTTGGAAATCAATAGATTAACTATGTATTTACTTATTTACTACAATAGGACGACAAAATGGTGTTTCTTCTTTAGGCAAACTCTGCATTGAAATATTAAAGCAAAACATATCAACTTTTTACTAAATACAGTTAAATGTTGACGTAGGAAAAGGAAATTTAAGAAATTTTCGACTGCTTGTCTACCTATCTGTTTCTTCTATATACCTAAATCTCCGAAACAACGGGACTGAACTTATTTTGTCGCTAATATAGATAATACTGGAAGGAACTTTCGAAAATTTATTACACTCGATATCATATCTTTAATAATCCAGTTCATAAATAAACCTAGAACTCCCCTATTATTGCGAGTACTAACATCACTAATCCAATGGGCCAGTGACTTTCCCACTGAGATATGATAGAATTGGTATATTATTTTCAAGGGTTTTTACTAGCTAAGATAACGATACCAGACGTTTTTATCAGTCAAGGAGAAAAAAGATAAACCATTAAACACGTAAAGTATTGTAAGTGGATATAATCACACAGGCCAATTTATAATTAGTAATAAGACTTCTTCTTGTTGTTCCTCTCCAATTATTGGAGCTTGGGCATCACCTGTGAGAACCTCTCTTGATCTCTGGCGAGGTGAAATAGTTTGGCCTGCTTATGACAGCAGTCCACTTTCAAATATTACAGAGTTTCCCGCGGCAGTTTTCCAGAATTTTTTCCTCTCATAATCAGCTGCAGCAGGCCAAGTCTGGGTCTGAAACTGAAAACAAGGACTTTCTGAATTAGATAGTCTGCAAATAATACCTTTGCATTGCTGACGATTTGGGTTAAAAAGATGGAGGTCATGCGCCGATATATCTACAAGCCTCTATACATTTTCGAGTGTGTTCCTTCATAGTCCAAACTTGACATCCGTATAGACCAAAAGTAGCACTGGAGTAGACAAGTGCGTAATACTGAGGATGTGACTGAATAATATTGAACTACGTAAGATTTCAATACGCGTCATAATTTCCATTTAGCTGTCTTCAGTTAACCAAGTTTCTACATACACAGCATCACGCCTCATTCCCATAGGGATAGGCGGAGACCACGTCCTTCCACTTGCCACGATCCTTGCATATCTCCTTCGCTTCTTTCATTCTCATTAAACCTTTCATACAAGTTCGTCGGTTTAGAGTACTCTTGACCTGGCCGTTATTGAAAATGTCCTGGATTTGGTCCAGGAACGTTCGCCTTGGTCTTCTCCTTCCAACTTTCGCATTCACTCTTGCCTCATAAATCCTTTTTGTCAGTTTCCTTTCATTCATTCTCTCTACGTTCCCAAACCATCTAAGCATACCGTTCGCAATTTTAATCACTACATCTTCTTTTATACCACAACGTTCTAGATACTCAAGTATCTAGATATATTTACGCAATACCTCAAATAGTTTGGTTTCATAGCCACCATGACTTGAGTAATAAGAAGAATATCGTAGTGTTTTTAAACGCTAAACCAAATTTCTCTGGTTCTTTCTCTCTGTTACATGGTTTTATGTGTTATTTTGTTAGTTCGATTTAAGTGTTAATTCTCACTGTAGATATATATATGAAATAATATCTGTAATAAGACGTGAATAGCTTTTGTTTCGAACACTCTTAAATCCAATAATAACCACGCTGGGGCAAGTGCTCATTTCGCTAACAAAAGTCTTTATTTCGATTCTTCATAAATCAATTTAAAGTGTGTATTTCTTTCTTCTTGATTTTCGTAACATAATATGTTTGTAAACGTAAATTGTCTTATCAGTATAATGCTTTACTAGTTTAAGCTGCGTCATTACTTACCTCCAAGTGATAATCTGTTCTAGCCTAAACATTAACTATATACTAGAGAAAGTTATATGAAAAATGGCCCAACCAAGGAGACCACGTGTAGAAGTAAACAATTCTAAAGATTGTTATTTATAATGGATAAGAATTCAATATTTGACATTAGGCTCAAAAAGACTTTTTTTTTATATGTATATAAGATTTTTATATGTAACTAAATAAATTAAATCAGACTGAATAATGATTCCGTGTTTAGAAAGTGACTGAACTGGGGTCGTGTTATTGGTTTCCAGCGTTGCACTTAAGCCGCTAAATCTGAATATAATCAACTTTTTTATTCAACAGTAAATCTTTTAGCTAATAAAGTCACCCATTCACCCTTGCAGTAATCAATGTCTAATTCCGTATTCGCAGCTTACGATAATGATAAACGACAAACTTTATTAATTCGATCTGCCCGGATTAGACAATGCAGCGGAGGGTAGGTGGAAAAAACAAACGAATTTTGCAAGGGATCCGACGTCGGGGGATCTTTTAAACACCCTCTAGGGTTTTCAATTGTGGGAAACGATGAGTTCAAATAAAATACCAAATTGCTATTTATGATGTAAACATGAACAGACCTCTTTTTTATGTTAATTTGGGAGTTGTATTTGTTAATGTTAAAAATAATTTTCTAATTGAATCATATTTTAAGTTATTTAACAGAAATCAAAGCCATCATTATTAGTATTATCCGGCAAAGTACAAGAAACCCTACACTAGGCGCCATTATGGCGGCGCCCATGGTTCGCATCAATTGACAGTGTAGCATTTTTGTCAGGTTGAGATCTACTAGAAGGTATTGAGATACCTGTGTCAGAAAATCTCGCCCTCACAAAAGTATTACAGTCACATGAAGTTCTAAAAATAAAAGATAAAATATTTAAACTTAAAATTAATAATTAAAAATAAACATTTGCAAGCAACATATGTGTTCGTTTAAGCAAATTTAATAAAGGTTCCGTCATGGTTTCATAAAACCACACATCGTTTTTATGCTTGGCAACACATCTTTGCAGCCTCGGTAGTAATGAACCAAGGTCGAGGCCTTCAAAGAGACTAGATCTAATCGTAATAAAAAATGAAAATCCTATCGGTACCTGTGTTATCTAAGCCGTTGCACCACTATGCCGTCAAAAGCAGATCTGATAAAAAAATCACTTGAATAGTAAGTAAGTACACTCTCTATTACTTTACTCTCATAGTCCAATTTGACAGGAATGCGACACGACTGAAGAGAGATCAAACGCAGAAACGACGGCTTAACATGCTCGCGGAGGCGCGGATATAGAAAACACCATCATCTTCCCAGTTTTAGGAAAATATTGAGAAAATGTTAATAGAAAACTGAATATCCATTAATCGTGTGCACGTATCTGGCATCACGTCGGGCTCTCCTGCTACTTCTAGAAGTACGGGCGTGGTTGCGGCGGCAATAAACACTATCACTCTCGTCCTTTGCGTTCAGAAAATCACTCCTTCGATAATTTATGCGGTATTTGAGCACTCCCAGTCATCTAGGCAGTTTGCGAGCACTTGCGTTTATTTTCTATATGAAGTCGCGGTGAATGCGTAAGCGAGTATATGCACGCAAGGGAAGAAGGTAAGTAATTCGGAAAAATGTTACGCGGCACCGTCAAGATTTAACCAAAGAACTACCAAAGGTGGCGTCACCACTGGTCAAGTACAAGCCTATAAACCCACTATTGGACAAGGCTACTTATTTCTAAGAGGTTGAATCCTTTTAACGTAATTTTAGGAAATTGTATGTTCTATTATTTGTATGTATCTATTAATGCCTTGGCAGCGATAGGCTTCGGCCATGGCTAGTTACCACCCAATAATCAAAGACGTGACAAAAATTTGCGTTACGATACTGTATACATAGGATAAACCATTAAGTAGTAATGATAATTTAACTATAAGTGGATTCCATGTGAATATCTCGCTATACTGTAGTATCATCTACCATTAATAACATCCTAAGTGACAAAAATAATTAAAATAAAGGTGTATACATTATACTCTAGAATGTGATTGGCAGAATGTTTTTATAAAGATAACGTCCATCGTAAGGAAATAATCATTCAAGATATTATTATAAGCTGCTCTTAAAGATAAGGCAATAATATACGGTACATTTGGGTTTGTTTGAAAAGAGTGAAATTATATATCAATGCTTCTGTATGTATGTAACTGGACTTCTCTGATGATTTTCTTTGTTTTAAGGCAGATTTAAAAATGCTATAGAATGTCAGATAAATCTATATATATGTGCGTGTCGAAGTGCGGTAGTCTGTGGAGCGCTGGCGCCATCTGTCTATCGGCGTGGGACAGATTCAATAGTCGACCGCTCTGGCGGACCGTCACCCGAGAACTCCCGAGAGACGTGTGCCGGGCTGCCACTATTAACTCTGTCCCACGCCGATAGACAGATGGCGCCAGCGCTCCACAGACTACGCTCATCACGATATCTCTAGAACCATAAGACGTACAGACTTGAAATTTGGTAGGAATATTCCTTTTCCCGAGTAGAGGTCAGCTAAAAACGGATTTTAAAAAATTCCACCCGCAATTTTATATAACAATTTACCTAAATTAGGGAAAATGCTACCCAAAAAACATTCCACGCTGTCGAAATCGCGGGGTTAGCTAGTAAATATATATACTCGTACAGAAGAATCTATACGTATAAAAATCTATTATTGATCGTTAGTCCCGCTACATCTGGACTGATTTGGCTAATTTTGGTTCTGAATTATTTGTGCAAGTCCAGGGAAAGTCAAAAGGTGAGTAAACAGGAAAAAATGTTTGAAATATAATAAAAACAATAATTTTGCTTACCCTTAGAAAATACTCCTACCCCTCAAAGATTTGATGTTCGTCCCGTTGTTTAGTAATCAATCAAATTTAAGAGTCGTTTTGAAATCAAAAGAAATATTTTTTTTATTTTGAATATCAAACGTATGGTGTGTTCGTCCCGCCGTTAAATTTAAAAGAATACTTATGTTGTTTTTAACATTTGATATTGACAAACAAACAATTCTAATCGCAACTATAATATAATATTTTAAGGACTAGGGCGGGAACCTAGGCGTAAATGTCGCGTATTTTTTTTTTTTNAAACAAACAATTCTAATCGCAACTATAATATAATATTTTAAGGACTAGGGCGGGAACCTAGGCGTAAAGGTCGCGTATTTTTTTTTTTGACCACACTTTACTATAGTTGAATTCTGCAATTATCATCCAGCTTTTTTATAAATTGATTCTGAGGCGGTACGAAGTTTGACGGGACATAAAGATGCTAGACTCCTGTTAATTTATTTGTCATATAAAATGTATAATCATAGCTTAATATATATATAATAGAGAGATATTCCTTTTATATATATATATATATATATATATATATATATATATATATATATAATATGACCTCTACTCGGCAAAAGGAATATTCCTGCCAAATATCAATTCTCTACGCCTTATGATTCCAAAGATATCGTGGTGAGTCAATAGATACCTGGATATCTGTTATATACATATATAAGGTATTATAAAATTAAATTCCTATGATTAGTTAAGTCTGCCTATACATATATATGTTGATAAAGATTTTAATCGATACTAAAATAGTTTTAAATTACACACAATATGTTCAAAAAATGTTTCATCACATATACATTACTTGAAGTTAAACAGTTTATTCTAATATTAATTCTTTAAAAAAAATTAATAAATACGAAATTTAATTATTTCAAAATAAAGAGACAACCCTATCAGATTAAAGCTCTCTGTGAACACACGGGGTTTATCGTGCATAGGTTTAATACATTCAATAAATGTAACTAAGGTATATTTTTCTACCAGCCATGTTGGCATTTTTAGACTTGGAAAACCCTTTTTATAGCTACACTATTGTAGTACCACACTTAGATACAACAATGATCATATAGGGGAGAATGGAGTTATCAGAGTCAGTGGGCAACGGGGGTCACCCTCGTATCCACGAAACAGCACAAGCGAGCGACATCCCCATCACCACCTTGGTCCCCCAGCTCCACTTGGAATAGCTTGCGCCAGTCAGCGCCCCGTCACTAAATTACGTCGGTTTTTTGGTTTTGTGCTCCACTGATGTAATTTCACGTTAACGCAAATTAGAAGATAAGTGCCGAATTTTATACGGACTTGCTGAAATTTTCGAAAATGCGATGTTTTTGATTGCAAGATTTAGATAAAGTACGAGTCAGGACAGTTATCTTCTGATAGCCTGGAACAAGCTATAAATCTTATTGATGCAGCTCCTTCTATAAGAGATGCTGATAAGCTTCTGGGATCGCATTTTCAAGTCTTCAAAAGAGGACAAAAAAGGTTCTGCCTCAGAAAAGACCTAATCTATGACGTTGCATTATCTTTACTCTTGAGGCAGAAGCCGTACTGGTGAAGAAATAAGCAAATATTTTATATGGTTGTCCTGCTAATCTAGGGAGAAAAGTGAAAATAAGAAAAAGAGAAGAAATATATATAGGGGTAAAGAAAGTAAAACAGAAAAAAAGGAAAATGTCATGGAAAAGACCACTTTACGGAAGATGGGTCCTGAAAAGGTAAAGCACGAAATGCTACAAGAAAAGAACGAAATAACATAATATTGCGACTATAAATTAAAATGTAAGCTATCCTATCTTTTAAGTTGGGTCAATCTGCACACGGTGTGTATATTTGAGTAAAATCTATTAAGTAATTTAGAAGTCTATCGCAGACAAATAACGTAACACGTAATTTATATATATTAAGATTAAACCCGCCATTAAGGCTTTGAACATTTGCGAACCTCTTAACGAGGTATACAGAAATAAATATCGTCATGCGGTTCATTGTACTGTAAACAAGAAAACATTGATGATGATATTACAAACAAACTCTTCAATTTTCATTATTTGTCCAATTTCGAAAAGGAGGTCAACCGCCGAATCCAACTCGGATGGGCTGCGTTCGGGAAGCTACGCCAGATATTTTCGTCCGATAACCCTCAGTGCCTGAAGACCAAAGTCTGCGAACAGTGCGTATTGCCAGTGATGACATACTGTCCTGAGACGTGATCGCTGACTATGGGCCTCATGCGGAAGCTCAAAGTCACTCAGCGTGCGATGGAGAGGGCTATGCTCGGAGTTTCTCTACGTGATAGAAAAAGAAATGGAGAGATCCGTAGTAGAACCAGAGTCACTGACATTGTCCTACGAATGGCGAACCTGAAGTGGCAATGGGCGGGGCACATAGTCCGAAGGACCGATGGACGTTGGGCATAGAAGGTTCTAGAGCGGCGGCCCGGTACCGAACCGCGCAGTGTATGCAGATCCCCACAAGGTGGACCGACGATATAAAGAGGGTCGCCGGTAGCCGCTGAAACCAGGCGGCGCAAGATCGGGCCTTGTGGACGTCATTACGTGAGACCTATGTCCAGTAGTAGACGCCCATCGGTTGAAGCGACGACGACGACGAGATCACTTAGAAATTTTACATAACACACGTAACAAAGCGTGTTTATCATGTGCGAGATACACATTTTACTATCTTATCGTCACCCACATATACAACTTGTAGAAGATTATGAAGAATTGGTTTGTATGTTGCCAAAAAGTTGATGTTAAATAAAAATTTTCGACACTTTTCATATTTTTTTTACATTCACAATGGCAGTAGGATGAGCCGCTCTGTAAACTTGAATATAACCGACTTTTAAACGAGTCTAAGAATCCTACAGAGCGTGCTCGTCTTCTTGCTGTTTCGACTAGGGAATCAGGATTTTGGTTGCAAGCTCTTCCATCGCCTAATTTAGAAACGTTATTAGACAACAATTCATTTTGTATTAGTATAGGTTCACGTTTAGGTTTGCCATTGGTTAATCCTCATTGCCGTCCTTGCGGAGTCCAAGTCGACCGCTTAGGACACCACGGTCTATCTTGTCAGCGCAGCGCCTTTCAAGATATGCAGCGTTGATTGATATTATTCGTAGAGCTCTTGCCACTGCTAACGTACCGGCTCAATTAGACCCAAACGGTATTTTACGTAGCGCTGGCAAGAGGCCTGACGGAATTACTTTAATTCCATGGAAGAATGGAAAGTACCTGGTATGGGATGCGGCTTGTGTTGATACCATGGCACCTTCACATTGGAAATTATCTTGAACGTTGCCTGGTATTGTGGCGACTGGATGGATGGATCTATTACACAAGATCACATATTTATACCATTTGGCGTGGAAACTATGGGACACTGGGGCTCTGAAGCAAAAATATTTGTAAACATCTATCTAAGCGGTTACTGGATTCCACAAATGACCCCAGAGCTGGCGCTTACCTCGGGCAAAGGATCAGCTTAGCTATCCAAGGAGGTAATGTCGCCAGTATTTTAGGAACACACCCTATGGACAGCAATTTGCATGCGGTTTATTATTTGATTTAATTACTTTTATTTCTAATTTTTTTTATATCCTTGTATTGTGTATTTATCTGATGTAATATGTATATGTAGTTTAATAAAATGTAGATGTATTTATAGATAAAACTGAATATGTATTATAAAAATTTATTATCTTACAGTACTAGTTTTCTCTGGGATCAACACTATTTTAATGCAACTTTTCTTTGTTAAAGCCGCATTGAAATATTAAGTTATCGTGAACAAGAAATTAAAGTTTTAAACACAATTGTTATATAATACACGAGGAAACCTATTAACTATTCTACTACCTGTGCACTACAATATAAAGAAACGAAGATATTTGAAACAATAAGTTGTTTCATTGATGTTTATAAAAAAGTATATTAGCCAATTGCATTCCTAATACAGCTTCATATTTATATTCATATATAAATTATATAAAGTATATCTATAACCACTCACCAGCCTTATCTAATATTTATAAGAGGTACAGTCACTAGAAAACGTATTAATATTATATATATAACAAAATCGGGTTATTTTAAAAACAGCTGTACCGATTTTAATGCAGCAAAATATCTCGTAATATATCGTAAAATTCATGAACCGACTTAAATACATTATTCTTTCGCGAAGTAGAATGTTAAATGGATTCCCTGAGTAACACTATTTTTGGGAATATTAAGAGAAAAACGATCAGTTAATGCGAGATCTCCAAAAACTACTCATACGATTGACTTGAAATTCTACTAAGGTTATCACTAGATAGGTTCTGTTATGAAGGAAATTCGAAGGAAGATTTGTGAATGAGACTGTTAGATTCTGGACGTAATAACATGTCTGTATAATATATGAACTCATCTAATAAACAAGCAATAAAACTATCATATTAATACGTGGTTACTCTTTAACTATTAGAGACACGAGGAAATGTGTTTAAGGCCTAAATTTTGAATAAAAATATTATGTTTTTTATAGAAATAGTAAATATGTAGGGGAGAATGGGGTTATCAGAATCAGCGGGTAATGGGAGTCACTCTTATATCCATGAAATAGCACTTGCGAGTGATGCGTGAATTACATCCCCCTCACTAAGATACGTAGGCTTTTTGGTTTTATGCTCCGCTAATGTAATTTTATGTAAACGCAAATTAAAAGGTAAGTACCGCATATCTTGCAGTGTGCAATTAAGACTTTTATACGGACTTAGATTTTCAAAAATATGATGTGTAGTTCAGATTATATTAGTGTTTTAATAAGTTTTTTTATTTGCTATTTTTCTTGTTCCGGTGATTGCGGGAAATGAGAGTCAGGTGACTTTCGCACCTTTGCAGTTTTATTTGTTCTTAAATACAGGATTTATATAAAGTACGAGTCAGGACAACTTTCTTCTGATAGCCTGGAAAAAGATATAAAGCTTATTGATGCAGATCCCTCTATAAGAAATGCTGATAAGCTTATGGGGATTCCATTTTCAAGTTTTCAAAAGAGGATAAATAAAGGTTCTACCCCAGAAAAGACCTCATCTAGGACGCTTCATTACCATTAATTTTGAGACAGAAGCCGTACAAGCAAACTTAATGAAGAAATATTCAAATGTTGAATATGGTTGCACTGCTAATCAAATGAGAAAAGAGAAAAAAAGAAGATGAAATATAGGTGTAACGAAAATCAAATAGATGGAAGGGTAAATGTCATGGAAAAGACTGCTATATAGAAGAAGGGTCCTGAAAAGGTAAAGCGCGAAATGCTACACGAAATGAACGAAATTTCTATATCAGATGTTTCAGATGTTGGCACTGATGGCTTATGTCAGGACGATGGGGATGACACCTCATGTAGGCTGTTGCAAGGTTATATCTGTGAAACGTGCTAGATTTTCTTTGGCTCCGATTGCCCTAAGGGGTGACCACCATTTTCCGGACTTTGGTGCAAGAAGAGTCAAAGCTGTTTTTTAACTTTTATTTTATCCAAAGTTAATTGCCAAATAGATTGAAAATAATTTCTAATGATAGTTAATTAAGTAAATTATGTTTGAAGGCGTTTGCAATAAATTTTTCGTTTATGATTAAAGTTTTATTTAAGTTTTCCGCTTAAGTGACACACATTATTATCTTTTCCCTACTAGCCCATTATTCATATAACAGACAGACACAAATTAATACACAGTTAAATTTGAACTTCTGGACGATCTGGGCAATATTAAAATGTTTATATTAATTTATTAATATACAGTCCTACAAACCTGATGGCGAGGTGACCTTGTTTTCCTAACAAGTTAAAAGAACGGCAAAAGAAAGTTAGTTCGCTATAACAGGCCTTGAGTGTATTTACATCTTATGGACAATTGCCTTCTGAAAAGCCTTTTAAATGTAAAAACTAATAATAGAGTTTTCAATACAATTATATCCAAAGTAATGACGAGGAAAACATTCTAATGTTGGCATTGTAACATAATATTCTTGACAAAATTTTCCTTGTACTTGTTAAGTCCGAATCGTTTCGTATTATTGATTGTAGCATTCTAAGAGTTTGTAGTAAAAGAGTTGTGTGTGTTCTAAAAAATAATACAAATATAACTAAATCCGAGATATTTTAACAATTTACTACTTGCCTGTAACATTGGGAAGATTTTAAAAGTCAAGAGTTCGTGTATCTCTGCGACTCTCGTGTCGATACATGCCGCTTGTACTGAGTTCGGTAAGTAAATTTTATTTGATATTTTTTGTCAGATTTCAAGGCTCGTTATTATTCAATGCTTTGTCATCTTATATAATATTCATGAATCTGCGTGGAATGGGTTATCAGTATTCCTTAAACATAGCAATAAAGTTTTATATTGTATTTCTGTTATCTTTGTCTTTGTCTTAGCGTCACTAAATGTACCATATGTTTTAAAATATTAACAATGTTAAAAACAATCGTGACCGTGACACGTTCAAGGATATTTTTTATGTCTCTTAATACTTCCTACTTTATTAAAACACTTAAACCTCAACTGATAGATTATAGAAAATGACTGTTGTTAAAATATTTTATTGAATATTATTAAAATTAACAAGTAATATGAAAAAATTTACGTCAATCCCTACGCTATTCAGCACGAAGTTCTTAAGCTCAGTTGATACAAAAGGTAAAATTGTGTCCAATGCAAGTTTAAAATTAAAAGTGCGTGCGTACAAAGTACACATGTCAGAAGTGAAACTTCTTTGGCAAACTAATTTTTAAATCTTGTTTATATTTATACAAATCTAAAACTTTAGACTTCTGAGACTTGAGAGGAAGCGAAAAAGGAAGATATGTTAAGGATTTGCTGAACTTAATTGTTCCTAAAATATTAAGTCTCGAAAATTAATACAAATTACGTGCATACATAGCATCACGCCTCATTCCCACAGGGGTAGGCAGAGATAACATCCTTCCACTTGCCACGATCCTTGCATATCTCCTTCGCTTCTTTCAATCTCATTAAACCTTTCATACAAGTACGTCGGTTTAAAGTACTCTTGACTTGGTCCTTATTAAAATGTCCTGGATTTGATCCAGGAACGTTCGCCTTGGTCTTCCCCTTCCAACTTTCCCATTCACTCTTGACTCATAGATCCTTTTTGTTAGTCTCCTTTCATTCATTCTCTCTACATGCCCAAACCATCTAAGCATACCTTTATCAATTTTAGTGGCTACATCTCCTTTTAAACCACAACGTTTTCTTATCACACTATATATCACGCTATAATACAAATTGTAAATAAAATGCCACGTGTTTTTGTTAATATTGGAAATGTTTAATTAACGTTTGTTTTTGAATTTAAAATTTAGAAAATAGAATTTATAGAATATTGTCGTTTTATATTTTATGAAAAATATTAAATGACGAGTGGCAAAATAAAATGCCGCATGTTAATTGTAAATATTAAAACTACCTAACCTTCAAACGATTTAGCATAAAAAACGCTGCACATCTCCGTGACGCTAATCATGCGTTTCATCCGTATAAATTGTACCCTAAACACAATTCACATCAAAAATTGTATATGACCTTGAGTATGTGATTAAAAAGTCAATTTAATAAATAAGGAAAGTGTGAAGTAGTAGTAGGAACTAAAAACTGAGCTTATTAGTGTTATATTACATTAAAGTTTTCTACTTCCAGACTTACACAAAAATGTTAAGCTTTGCGGGTCTTATAATTCTGGCACTGATCGCAATCTTGGCAGCTGTGTATGCAACTCCTGTTAAACCTAATCTCATGAAATCTCATTCACACGATCGAGGGCCCGATTCATGCACGCCAGTTATAATCGCTCACAGAGGTGCAAGCGGATATGTGCCTGAACATACACTCGGCTCATATTCATTAGCAATCATTATGGGAGCAGATTACGTAGAACCTGACCTTGTAATGACTAAAGATGGACAACTAATATCAAGACACGATAATGAATTAGGTTTGACAACTGATGTCGCTAACCATTCCGAGTTTGCTGACCGTTATCGTACTCAAACTGTCGATGGTAAAGAAATAAGTGGCTGGTTCACTGAAGACTTCACCCTAGCTGAAATTAAAACATTGAAAGCAATCGAAAGAATCCCTGATATAAGGCCAGGAAACGCTAGAATGGACGGGAGTCTTGAAGTTGTCACTTTTCAAGAAATCATTGATCTGGTTAAAAGCTTGCAAATAAGTCAACGCCGGACAATCGGCATATATCCAGAGATTAAACATAGTAGCCATTTCAAAAAATTAGGATTACCAATGGAGGAACTGGTTGTGAATACTTTTCACATGAATGGCTATAGAGATGCAAATGCTCCAATTTACATACAGTCCTTTGAAATTGATAATTTAAAAGAACTAAAGAAAATAACTAATCTCAGGCTTTTGCAGCTCCTTGACAGTGAATCATTGCAGCCAGCTGATCAAGTATTATTAGGAAATGGTATTACGTACGGAAACATGTCTACGGCAGAAGGTTTAGCAGATATTGCCAAATATGCATCGGCAGTAGGACCTGACAAAACTTATATCATTCCCCGAAAAAGTGATAATAGTTTAGGAGAACCAACTACTTTTGTCGCAGATGCTCATGTTGTTGGCTTAAAAGTTCATCCTTATACCTTCCGTGCTGAAAACTCATTTCTACCCTTAGAATATCAGAGTGCTGACGCTAAAGATGCCAGAGGAAATTTTAGCGGTGAATTGCAGAAGTACATCGATGCTGGCATCGACGGTCTGTTCTCGGATCAACCTGATATTCCGTTACGTATCCGAGGACCATGTTTATAACTGAATAGAAATATTTTATATCTAAAATACAAGAGTTGAACTAAAAGATGAAGTATTGTGATTAAAATGCTATCATTGGTAGCTTAATCAGCCTATGGCAACTTAATTTTCTAAGTTTTTAATAGACTTAGTCCTTGTAAATATTATTAAGATTAGAGTATATTTTTATGGTACGGTCAATTGACACAAATATATACGTATTTAAAAATATATTAAATTTATTATACAAAAGGATAAAATAAGAAAAATATGTTTATAGCTACTGTTTATCGGTTTCAAATTAGATAAGTTTTTAATATTGCAAATCACAGCTCAGATTGTAGATAAATATATTTTAGATTATTGAATACCATAACATTACAGTAGTACGTGACAGAAAATGGAGTCGTCGGGACGTTTATTTCTTACATTTACATGTATATTATTTATTGTTATTGTACCAAAATCATCTGCTAAATTACTAAACATAGGAAATAGACGTGGGCCTGATGATTGTAAACCTGTAATAGTAGCTCATCGGGGTGCCAGTGGTTACGTATCCGAGCACACTTTGGGTGCATATGCTCTTGCAATAACAATGGGAGCCGATTATGTGGAGCCTGATTTAGTTATTACACGTGATGGACATCTCATCGCCCGTCATGAAAATGAATTGAGTGTATCCACAGATGTGGGCCAGATCCCTGAATTTGCAGGTCGTCGACGAATACAAAGAGTGAATGGAAGACTTGCCTATGGTTGGTTTACTGAAGACTTCACACTTTCTGAAATAAAAACACTGAGATGTAAAGAAACTAGAGTGATAACGCGATATCCCAATACTAGAATGGACAGAGCAATGAGTATACCCACTTTTCAAGAAATCATTGATTTAGTCAAAGCTCTAGAAGTAAGTGAAAACCGCACTATTGGTATATACCCAGAATTAAAATATGGCACTCATTTTCAACGCTTAGGCTTAGCCATGGAACCAAAAGTCGTTGACATCTTTCATAAAAATGGATATGTCGGAAAGTTAGCTCCTGCTTATATACAATCTTTTGAAGTGAGTAATCTTAAGGAATTAAAAAAGATGACCGACATTCGATTATTACAATTGTTTGAAACACAAACCAGCAATAAACCTTATGACCAAGAGGAACTAGGTACAAACCTCACCTATGGTGAAATGGCAACCCCGACAGGGCTCGCTAATGTGGCAACTTATGCATCAGCTGTAGGGCCACCAAAAGCGTATATTATTCCCCGAGATTTTTTTAATAATTTAGGTCAACCAACAAGTTTCGTGAAAGACGCTCATGCAGTAGGTTTGCAAGTACATCCCTGGACATTTCGTGCCGAAAGTATGTACTTACCAAGAGAATTTCAGTCAGGAAATAATATTAATGATTTCGGTGACCTAGAAGGTGAAATAAAGGTTTTTTTGCAAACCGGTATAGATGGCTTATTTATCGATCAACCAGATATACTATTTCGCGTAAGAGGCACTTGTTAACTTAAAAAAAAAACTGCAAAAATAAATATTTTGTATATCCTATATTTTTAATAAAACTCATTTATTAATATTGCAATATCGTATTTTGACATACGTCAAATTGTTGACTAAAATTATTTAATAATAGTTGCAAAGATTAATAATATCTATCCCTTAATTATTAAGTTCATGATTATAAGACATCAAATACTTTTTGAAAATTGTTACAAAAGCTGCAAAAATCAAATCACTTCTCAATGGGTAAGCTAAAATGAAATGTGCCCGTTATTTTAATCGTCAATTATAGTTATTGTAAATCAAAATAAAAATTTATAATAGAACTTTAAAGTACCAAACACTTGATTTATTAACGATAACATACGCTTATGTAGTTTTTTTAGGGTACTACGAAGATCTAATATTTATTTAAAAATAACGCTGTTTCTATTTTATTATCAAAGTTCTATTTGTGATTAAATAATATAAACTTTACTTTTTCTTATCTTATTATATTTGTTTTTTTTTTTTGCAACCTATCAAATATTTAGTTGAGGTTTATGAAAAAATAAATAAATGGAGCAATTATATTTTGTATATGTGTATATACCCATACAACCTGTAATAATACAATTCATTGTTATAAGAAAAATTAATTGATTTATCCAAAGTCAATCTACACTATCTATAAGAAGAAAATATTGAAAAGTACACTTAGAAGATGATTCAAATTGTGTACGAGACTGTCTGGTTTAAAAGCTTGTACCTTTCCCATTAGAAATAAACTAAAGTGCTTCTTTAGTTTATTTCTGATGGGAAAGGATAGATTGTATATTAGACATTCTTTTAAAGGGCCGTAGATGTAAGGAGCGCCATCTCGTATGGATAATAAGTAAGAAAACAAGTGCATTGATAAGAAGCAAATTTTAACTGAAAACTGAACTAAACTAACGCTAGTGCAGTGAAAAAGTTTGGAATTAAGTTTGTTTTTATTTAAATTTAACATTTTTAGATTATTTATTGACAAATTATAGATGAAAAATAAACAAATGAACTAAATGACATTCTATTAGCATATATTGTATTAATTGTTCTCCTTTTAAATTGTTTATGTAAAAAGTACATCAAGTTTAATTTACACTCCTGTTTACAGTTGCTCTCTTAAGTGGTGTCATTTTGACGGACACTTTATTACATTAGGTGCTTGGTTTACATAATATCTTTTTAAAGAATAGTTGCAATTAAATTACAAAATTACGTTGTATAATTTAGAGTACATTGGAAATTAATAAAGGATTCAAAAAAATAACAATTAAAAGGCACTTTTGTCATGCTATGTCCTCCCTTAATTGAAAGTACATTCTGTTTTGGTGTAAACTTGTATTCTGTTCTTCTATTTTTGGTACACTTATTGAAAAACCACAATAGTAAGGTAGTAGCTTAATAATAGTTGTTTGTACTATAAATTATGCCATCTGTAAGCTACACTTTTAATCTACTTACTACATTACTCTGTCTGACTATGTGTCAATCATCAATGTCACTATGAATTGATCATTGGAATAAACATGTGTCATTGTCAAAATCCTTATGTGCAGTAGCTACGATCTTCATGAAAAGAAATTTGTATATTTAGATGTAATAATAAGGACAACTTTTTTTATCCTGTTTAAAATGTGTTAGCTCTATTAACAATTAACACATTAGTAAATAGAAATGTGACCGTACCTTATACATTTATTACCCTTTTCAGAGATGATAAGGCAATCGTTAAAATTCCGAAAAACTGTTACCATCGTTTGTGTTTTATCTATACGTAAGTACTTGAACTTGTATTGAATATTAGCATTAAATGCATTCATTCATGTCATTACCATAACAACAGAATATGATAAACTACGCGCTTAGTGGCTTTTGGAAGCCTGATTTACTGTGCACTTAATTAATGTTGTTATTTTGCAGTTATCTTTATATTTCTTATTCTTAGGCAAGACAAATTAAATAAAAATGATACTGGGGAAACTCGCCAAAGATTAGAACCTGAATTACTAAACATACCCTACATTAAAAGGGATTTTAATGGGCTGCCAAAAAAGGATAGCATAACACAAAAAACTTTAACCATGGATCTTAACAGTCTTGACACAAATATCGATAGTGATACTAAACAAGAACTAAAAGAAGCAAGGGCTCGACTGGAGCAGCTGGAGAAAAAAATAGCCTTTCTAGAGGGAAGAATTCCACAAAAATATCCAGATGTAAAATATCTGGGATATAAAGAAAGAAAAAGGATATTGGTAAGTTATTAAATAGATAGATAGAACCCTTTATTGCATTCTACATTGAACAGTATTTTACTTACAATAAACAAAACATACATACAAAAAAAAACATCAAAAAATTAATAAAAAAACTGTGTAGTGATCTCTTCCAGGCAACCCTATTATAGTTTAAACTAATTTATTATCTACCGCTGTACTTAACTACCTAAACGGCTATAAACATATTTTAAATTGATATAAATATATAAACATTGAATATCTTTCAACAAATAATTACAGAATCTTTAACAAGCTCTCTCATTATACATACACATAGATTATGATTGAACTGTAAATACCCTTTTCTCATTTTGGTATTATGCTCTATCAAAAAACTAAAATAAAAATTTGATACAATGTAGCATTGGATTTCAACCTAAATTATATTTGAAGGTTAGTTATAATAACCATATAATGGTAGAAAAAAGAGAGGTCATCTTTTGTCAATGCCTCAATTATTTGTTCAAATGTTAAGAATTTCACCTTGTAACTATATTCAACTTAAACATATTTAGAACCATTTTTTATTTAAATAAAGGGTATAAGCAATGTCAAAAAATAATAAAAGGTTTGCAACTTACTTAAAAGAAGTTCAATAAGCTGGAGAAAAAAACAAAAACTACAAACATAATAATCAAAGAAATTTACATTGTATTAAAACTGAAATATATGAAGAAATTCTTTATTTAGATTGGATGAAAAAGTATTTTTTTATAGGTTTTTTTAAATTCCAGTACTATTACCTGTAATATCTATTTGAATAACTTTAAATGTTTATTCTTTTAACACTATATGCCTTTTACAGGTAACAGGTGGTGCAGGATTTGTAGGCTCTCATCTTGTAGATATTTTAATGATGCAAGGTCATGAAGTCATTGTGGTTGATAATTTCTTCACAGGACGAAAAAGAAATGTTGAGCACTGGTTTGGACACAGAAACTTTGAATTGATCCACCATGATATTGTCAATCCTTTGTATGTTGAGGTAAAGATGATTATTTAAAGAGTTGTAATTGTATATGTTATAACCTCGGCTGTTAAAATCATTGCCTTGTGGCATACTACCATGAAAATCCATTTTAAATGTCTTTAATCATGACTTGACTCACTTCCCTGAATTTCAAGTCAATTTGGCAAAGTTTTGGATTTCTCATAATTAGCTAGTCAGTTTTTTTTTCTGTTAAAATAAAGACAGTTTTAGACATGGACTTCATATAACAATAATAAGAAACAATAGGTTCTATTAATGCTTTATAAAAAATATTATAGTCTATCAAAAACTAACCAAAAATTTGTTAAAAGTGTTTTGTGAAACATTTTGTATAGGAACAACTATCACACAAATATAAAAACAATGATAGGGCACTTAATAAAGTTATATTTTACTATAACTTCTTTTGAAAATGCCTTTGAGTTTCAAATTATCGCACACTTGACTTGAGGAGTAAGCTAAAGAATGTGAGATGAGAGTGTTATCAAAAGAAAGGTGGGGTTAAGGGAATGGACAGTAAACATACTAAATTTAAATATTTATATTTAGTAAAAAAAGTTTTTGTTATGACAAGTACACTGGTTTGATGTATCATGCAGAGACCATCAAAATTATAATAACTATAAAAACAAAGCAGTTTGAAATTTAATATATATATATATAGTACCAAGTCTTTTTTTTAGACTTTGTGTCTCTTAAGAGAATATGTGATACCTATCATGTACTAACAAGGACTTGTTGTTCTGTGTATTACTTGACAATTTAAATATTTTTCTAATTACTTTATGTAGTAATTTTGCCTGAATGGATGTTGATGTGGACAAAAATACTTTGAAAGTCATCAACATACTATAGGTTCATGCCAATTTCATGTACAAGTTCTGCCCTCGTTATCTATCATTCCATAGAAATGACATACCATGTGTACTGAATAGTGACTCATATTATATAGTACAGTAACTCATTTTATATAATTATGCACCAACTGCAATGTTTACTTATTGTTTAATGTTTTTTAAGTACAAGTTTAAAAGTCAGGGCAGTGATATGATTAAGTGGTTGTTGCTACCATATAATTTAAAAAGATAGCGCACTATAGTCAATTATCACTATTAATATCTCATTTCTTTAGATAATTTTGTACATTTGATTGACAATCTTTAAAAAAACATGATCCTTTGGAAATGAATACCGCACTTTGAAGAGTCAATTAGTATATCTAATCATAAACATTATGACCTCATTAGTAAAGTGTACATTTCTATGAAAATGCTACCTTATAACAATCAGTATTGGTTAATAGACAGAGATAAGTACAATTTATTTCTTAAAAACAAAAGTACATATTTACAGGTATAGATAGTATATTGATACATAAGTTTTTATATAATTTGTTGAAACATGGACAAATTTTATAAATGCTCATATAGTCATGTATATACTATAAATGACATTTTAAAATATGTTGACACACACAAGTTAAAAGGTTAAGTCCAGTCTTAAAACTTCTTCCATTAACTTTTTGTGTACTTTAAATTGATATCAAATTCTTCATTTGTATTCATCCTGTGAAATTTTCGTTTATAATATGAAATTTACACTCGTAATGAAAAACATAATATTTTATACTACAAACGTGTGTGTGCATCCTTTTTTAAGAAGATTCCACTACATTTGCTATTTTTATTTTCACCTCACAATTTTAGCAGTAAAACCATTTCATTTACATTAACAGTTTTATGGTTTGCATTACATTTTTAAATTCTGGGGACAAATTAGAACAAACAAAAAACATTAAAATTTACTGCAGAGCTTTGCAATAAAATGTTGTATAAATGTTCATATTGTTTCAATAAGATACTGTTAATTTTGCTTAACAATTAGAGACTTTATTTTATGTATATATCAATTTTCAATTATACATATGTTCGTATTTGAGCTTCACTTCTTGTTTTCAATCCTAAAAAGACTACTATTTTTCAGGCAGATGAAATATACCACTTAGCTAGTCCAGCAAGCCCACCACATTATATGCAAAATCCTGTTAAAACAATCAAAACAAATACATTAGGAACAATCAATATGCTTGGTAAGTATAGGCATTTAATTAGCTTCTTGTATGAATTCTGACAGAAGTAAACCAAAATACACTAATTTGTGCCAGATACATACACATAATTGTAGAGTTTGAAATTGAATATATAATATCAGTCACATTATTCTATCTATACACATTTCTTGACTGCCTCATTGGTCTAGTGGTTAGTATGTTTGACTACAGACATGAGGTCCTGGGTTCGATTCCTGGGTCGGGCCAATTCAAAAGTCAATATTGAGTCTTCTATTAAGATTTTCTCAATATTTGCCTGAAGTTGGGAAGTTAGCGGTGTAATCCACCCCCGTGCCTGGGATAGCACGTTAAGCCGTCGGTCCTGCGCCTGATCTCTCTCCGATCGTGTCGGATTCTCCCGTCACATCGGACTATGAGAGTGAAGGAATAGAGAATGTATTCGTGTACTATGCCTCCCAATCCGCACTGGAGCAGCGTGGTGGGTCTATGCTCTAAAAACCCTCGCTCCTCGGAGTTAGGCCTGTGCCCAGCAGTGGGACGTTAATGGGCTGCTACTAACTAACTAACTATACATTTCTTAAACATGAGCTCTATTTATGTTTTATTATACAGATAACATCAAAAACTGTGTAAACTTTATAATTATGTCTCATTTTATGACATTTTCTATGACTAATTACTTTGTTTAGTTTGAATGAACCTTCACTTACCATAATAATCTATTGATATATAGTGTTGCAATTTTTATTTCCTATGGTGGTTTTTTTTATGTTCGATAATTGTATATGTTATCCGTGTAACTTGTGAACTGTTCCAGTGCCTTGTTCACTCTAGCAAATAGTTAAATCAATTTCAGGATTGGCGAGAAGAGTTGGTGCCAAGATTTTAATAGCAAGCACTTCAGAGGTCTATGGAGACCCAATGGTCCATCCACAGCCAGAATCCTATTGGGGACATGTGAATCCTATTGGTAAGACATGATAAACATAACAACTATCTTAATCTCTTATTTTTTTCCTAAAGGATACACCAAATGTAAGAGTTATATCACATTAAAATTATAAAGATTTCTGTGAAGCGTGCGTTTCATTATACGATTTACGACGGAAGAAGGAAGGAAGGACGAAGCCATGGCTGTAGACTGATGTATTACAGAGCAAGTTTTAATATCAACTTTTATGCTTTGATAATATTTAGACAGGTTTTAATAAGCAATGTTTGCTCATATAATACCAAAATAGATACATCAATTATAAAGATTGACCCTCTGTCCGGTCATCGTTTTAGCCAAACCGTTCTGAATCATCGTTAAACATCATCATTTACATTTACGGATGAAAAGCATGATTAGAGTCACGAAGATGTGCAGCGTGTTTTGTGCTAATTCGTTTAAAGGTTAGGTAGTTTAATATTTACAAATAACATGTGGCATTTTAATTTGCCACTAGCCATTTAATAATTGAACAAACTATTGAATAAAATATAAAATTAAAAATGTCATAAATTCTCTTTTATAAATTTGAAATTCAAAAATAAAATTTAATAATTTCTGATACGAGAATACGTGGAATTTTTATTTACTATTCGTCATTTGAGATTTCATTATAATGTTTTTCGACACTTTTAATATTGCAATGACAATTAAATTTGTTATATTCCTAAAATAGCTTCATTTTCCCCTTCCTTTAAGTCGCGAAAATGTAAAGATTTAGATTTGTATAAATATAGACAAGACTTAAATATTACTTTGCCAAAGAAGTTTCACTTCTGAGATGTGTACTTTGTACGTACGCACTTTTAATTTTTTGTTTTATTTTAGCATTTGTTAACGTTATAATATGTATATATGCCAGATATAATAATAATATGAACGAATTTCTATACAATTTGCACAGATATTAGTGTTACATAACATTTATTGGAGTGAAAAATGACATTATTTTTAATTCGACATTCTACATAAACATAACATTAATGTAAATTATTATAAATATTATTATAATTATTTTACATATGATTATTATTTCGTGTTACTGTATAAAATCTGCAAAAATAAATATTTTACATGCCTTTCACCAGAACGCACCGAGTTTCAAGAGTATAATAGAATATTTCGTATTACCTGGCATCGATATATTTCACGACATACCCGTCCCTTACTTCTATAACACAAACTGCATTCTCGTCGTCGTTGCTTCAACCGATGGACGTTCATTACTGGACATGGGTTTCACCTAATGATGTCCACAAGGACCGATCTTGCGCCGCCTGGCTCCAGCGGCTACCGGCGACCCTCTGTATGGTGTCGGTCCACTTTGTGGGGGAGTCTTACAACACTGCGCCGCCCGGTGCGGGGTCACCACTCCAACACCTTCGGGCCCCAACGTCCATCGGTCCGTCGGATCGTTGAGAACTCAGTACTTGAAATTGTAGACAAATATACATGCCTGGGAAACATAGTCTAGTTAGGTAGGTTCAATTTCGACAAGGAGGTCAACCGCCGAATCCAACTCGTTAGGGCAGCGTTCGGGAAACTACTGCAGATATTTTCGTCCAATTTCCGTCAGTGCCTGAATACGAAGCTCTTCGAACACTGCGTGTTGTCAGTGATTACGGCTCCGAAACTGCATTCTAATTCAATTTAATTATAATTCTTGTTTATTTATTTTTTCTATAATAAGTAACTAGTTTTGACCTGTTTCACAGAACGTTTGGTGTTTAAAACTTGTACGACTTTGTAGACTGAATAATAAACAAGCCGTACAGTAAATCATTTTAGGTAAGACTTAATAATATCCAAGCCGCAGCCAAAGGTTTAACGAAGATATTCTCAGTTCATTAAAATATGAGACATATCTGTGGCTTATTTGTTCAAATATCATTTACTTGTTCTAATGGTTAAGGAAATAAGGTTCAAATTAGCGAAAAAAATGCACGTCAATTTTATAGCAATAATTTTTTAATGATTCATTAATTGTAGTATTACACAACTCAGCAAACAGTTCGTTATCGTTCTAAGGTATATTTTATGCACATAAATGCAAAGACAATGGCTTTTTCATACAAAGTTTGGTGTAGAGCTGCAAAGTGTAGCAATACAAAGCATCACGCCTCATTCCCATAGGGGTAGGCAGAGCTCAAGTCCTTCCACTTGCCACAATCCTTGCATATCTCCTTCGCTTCTTTCATTCTCATTAAACCTTTCATGCAAGTTTGTCAGTTTAGAATACTCTTGACTTGGCCTTTATTTAAAATATCCTGGATTTGGCCCAGGAACGTTCGCCTTGGTCATCCCCTTCCAACTTTCGCATTCACTCTTGACTCATAAATCGTTTTTGTTAGTGTAGCAATAAAATGTGTATAATTATATCTATAATAGTAATAATAGCTGTTCCTGCGTTATGTCTATATACAAAAGCAAAATTTATCATAGTGTATGTATATTTTTTGTCTCTGAAATAAACTAGCGATATTATATACTTTAAATTTAAAGTGAAATTATGGGTTGATCGGTGTTAGTCAATCTATAGTCTATGACCTATTCTTTCTAGGACCAAGAGCATGTTACGACGAAGGCAAGAGAGTGGCTGAAACACTAGCGTATTCGTATGCTAAACAAGAAAATGTCAATGTTAGAGTTGCTAGAATTTTCAATACGTATGGCCCAAGAATGCATGTCTCAGATGGACGGGTTGTGTCTAATTTTATTATGCAAGCTATACAAAACTTAACTATTACTGTAAGTGCAATTCTTTTTTAATTTCTTCTACTAGTTTACACTTAAATTCAGTAATATCTTGTCTATTTTTGCATTTGTTTATAAACTTTGCATTCATACACTCACGTACAAAAATGATTTTTTTTTACTTGGATTGGATGGCACTTATTTTTGCGAATATTAGTTTCGTCAGTTAAATTTATTTCGCAAAATGGTTTACAGCGCCATATATCTAAATCAACCTCTTTTAAAAGAAAGTACAACTAATAATGACGAGACTAACATCTTAAAGTTAAAATTTTTAGTAAAAATAAACATATCAGATTTAACACATTTATATATCTTTGCAGGTTTATGGCAATGGGAAGCAGACGCGTTCTTTTTGCTATGTATCAGATCTGGTAGACGGTCTATTAGCTTTGATGACCTCTAGTTACACTTTACCTGTAAATATTGGAAATCCGGTAGAACATACTATAGAAGGTAAGCTAAGATGCAAGTGGGAAAAGGATTTTTTTATTGATCACAAGCAAGTCACTTATAGGTATGCAATTTAATAAAATAATATCTACGTGACCAAATAGAGGTGATAGTATCATAATAAAAAATATCAACTTTAGTTCTTATCATCAGTTACCATATTATAAAGCGCCATCTATTGCAAGGTTACGTAAAAGATATAAAGATTAATATCCAATGATTTTAAGAAGTTTGTGCTAGATGGCGTGTTGGTTGACCATGATATTTTTATATTGTCTCAATACAAGTCTTTGTACAATATTTATATATAATACACTACAAGTGTGATTTTAAAAAAATATTGGTTATTATAGGGTAGTGTGTAAAGGCGGTCTTATCGCTATAGCGATCTAGTCTCGCAGCAGAAGTAAAAAATTTTGCTGTTCTTATTCCATACACAATATAGTTAACTCCTTTTTCCTTTAGAATTCGCAGTGATAATAAAGAATCTAGTCCCGGGATGTCGCAGCACAGTCGCTACTGGAGCAGCAGTGGAAGATGACCCTCAACGTAGACGTCCAGACATCACACTAGCTGAAACGCATCTGAATTGGAAACCTAAGGTACGTTAGTTTAGACAATGTTACTTTTACTTGTAATAAAAGTAAACTGATCATAAGATTCATGTGTTATGGCATATTGGTGGACAGGGGTCAAATCTATAAGTTGAAATTTAATATTATGAGTGTATTTTCAATTCGGACGCCGAATAATTTTTTTCTTATCATTTTGAGCACTTCAATTTAAGAAATAGGTCACTTATTAAATTTTAAATCTTATTTTATTAATTTGCCATCTTAATATTAATTAGAAAAATTTGAATAAAGGACATATTCAATTTTTTCTATTTAGCGTTTTTTAGCAATTATATCTTCAGTTATATAAGCACTATTCAAGAGATAGATGTATAGAAGAGATATTATAGAAAAAAATAAATAAATGGTTTTCTCTAAAAATAATTTGATATCTAAAGCCAATGTTAAACTTTAATGCTAAATATTTATGATTTTATGCAGGAAAAGGCATACATAAATTTATATGACTCTATAATATACATCACAATTGATTTGACTTTAAAATCTTTACATCAGGTATCCCTACAAGATGGACTACAAAGGACAATAGACTATTTCAAAGAAGAACTGTCAAGAACAACATTCTACAACAATCAGACATACATGGACGTGAAAGTGAAAACTCCCCACTGATTAATGTGTATTAAATAATTTTATGAATCCTCTATGAATGTGATATTAGCGTTAGGAAGCTAAAATTTTGAATGACTTGTAAAAGGTGGCTTTTATTGTCCATTCAAATTTCGGTAGGCAAATTACTCCCCTATCAGACATTGTACGTACAAAATTGATTTATGGATGGTTAAATCCGTAAAATATAATATATGATAAAATAGTTGGGATCACATATTTTTGATTGTCAATATCAAAAACAAATGAATAAAAAAAGTGTTCTTTTAATATTATTTTATTTCTGAACGACGGGACAAACACCATCGTTTAACAGATAAGAATTGTTTCTAAGGGAATTGTGGTTTTAACTATAATCTAACTATATTTGAATTGAAACTTCTTTAGGCGCATGACGGTAAAATTGTTACGGATGAAACGCGTGATTAGCATCACGAAGATGTGCAGCGTTTTTTATGGTAATTCGTTTGAAGGTTAGTTTTAATATTTACAACCAACATGTGACATTTTAATTTGCCACTCGTCATTAAAGAATTTAATTTACTATTCGTCATAAAATATATATATTTCATAAATTCGCTTCTCTAAATTTATTTCTAATATTGATTAAAAAACACGTGGCATCTTTATTTACAATTTGTCATTTGAGATTTCAATAAATTATTTGTATTAATTTTAGGCGCTTTTAATATTTTAAAGACAATTGAATTCCTAACATATCTTTCTTTTCCTCCCTCTATGTCTCGGAAATAAAGTTTTGGATTTGTATAAATATAAACAAGACTTATTACTTTGCCAAAGAAGTTTCACTTCCCTGGCCTTCCACAAATAATTCAAAACTAAAATTAGCCAAAACGAATAGCAATTGATTTATATATATAGATTTGTTTTACATACAATATTATAGATGATATAGGGGAGTAATTTGCCTCCTCTGTTTGTTTGGTAACGGAAAAGTTTACCTTAACTAATTGTTTTATATAATGTTGTATACATTTCTGACTATGACTGTTTGAAGCCCAAATACTAATATTAGCCCTGTCCTTTCATGGGTTTAAGACTTCTAGGATATTTACTGACTAACCTTTAATACTTTTGTATTGCGTACAGGCGCTTGACTGATCACAGGATATCTGATAGTAATTGATACAGTCTGAAATGGTAACGCGGTAATATATAAAAGGTTCCGCCGTCTTGCTGGCGCAGGGGTGCGTGCACTCGCTTTATTAGCAGTGGTCCCGGGTTCGATCCCCGTGAGGACGAATTCACGAAATTGTATTTTCTAACTTGTGTGTAAAACCATAAGAGATCAATTCCCTTTTACCACATTAGCGGGGTTCCATCTTAGACTGATCAGGAATCTTTTACAATTACTAAATTTCGTTGTGTTTTGTTAACTTCACGTACAAACTTATATCGATTATTAATATATAACTCTCAAGTCGTTATCTTTGTAAACTGGACATTTTTATGAATAAATGAATTCGCAAAATAGAGTATTATTTCAGACTAGCTGTTGACTAGTCGATCCCATGGGAATATGGGAAACCCTGTTCATAGTAACCGTCTAGGTCGCTAAAAAAATACTTCTGTCGAATTTCAAATCAGTGGGCGCTTTTACGCTTATAGGTATATCTCGACCTCGTGGATATATGGGGACGCTCCTTCTTAATGAGCGTCTACGTTGCGACACGATTATCTATCTATATATATATATATATATATTTACACACGCACACAACATACATATATACAAATCTTAAATCACTTATATAACAGTTCATCAAAATTGTATGAGTTCAGTTACACAACTACAGAATATTTATAAAATTTGTCATTTTTGCGTAAAAATGTCCAAATGTCCTGTTATATTGCATTCGATTTTCATAATTGTTTCTCATTATAATATTTTATTAGAAATTATAATTATACCTATAGTCAAGGTTGTGTTTAAAACGTCACGGGGTTAATAAATTAATTTATGATATAAAAACATAACTTTAACCAAAAACTTTGAAATATATACGTGTGGTTTATTAATGATAATTAAGTTTTTTTGTTATAATAATGTAATGATTTTATAATTTAATTTCATTAAGCACAAACATCTTGTAAATTACACTTTTAAACTGATATGGTTTTTTTTTATTCCGCACTAGTACTTGACTGTGGTGGATCATGTCATGGTAAGTGATGATATAATCTAAGATGGTGCGTTAATATAAATCTTAATGGTTTTACCATCGTAGAAAATTTCCGAAAAAATTTTGTCAAAATTTATATTCTCTTTTTTGTACAGGCAATCTTTTCAATAATTTAAATTAGATTAATTCGCATTATACTTTTTGTTTAAAGTAAAGATACTTCATACAAACATAAAAAAATTAAAAGTGTGTGCGTACATAGTATACATGTCAGAAGTGAAACTTCTTGGGTAATCAAATTTTTAAGTTTTGTTTGTATTTATACAAACCTAAAACTTGAGATAATTAAATTGTCATTTATATATTAAAACTGTCGATAAATAATTCAAATAATGACGAATTGTAAATAAAATTGAACTTAAAATTTAGGAAAGAAAATTTCTTAAATATTTTAACAGTAAATTAAATTATTAAATGACAAGTGACAAATTAAAATGCCTCGTGTTATTTGTAAATATTAAAACTACCTTACCTCCAAACGAATTAGCATTAAAAACGCTGCACATCTTCGTGACGCTAAATCCCACGTTTTATGCGTTAAAATTTGATCCTTGTACGCCTAAAGAAGGTTCGCTTCAACACTATATCCTACCATATTTCTTAAGGAGCTATTGTATCTCCATCTATAATCGTAACCTTACAAGTTAAAAGTACGAAAACAAATAAATCAACGGCCCAAAACTATTAAAGCAAGACGATATGCCTATCGGAATAAGATGACAACTATACTTTATTTTATTTTTTCTGAAGAATATATTTATATTGTATGTATTTTTGGGTATATATTTATTATACAAACTATTCGTATGTTCACTTTAACTGTCACCATCAAACCGTTTTTAATTTTCTGAAATTCCTATAACCCAAAGGTTGCCTGAGAAATCGCTATATAGCGATAAGGCCTTATTGTACTTTTTTGTTTTGTATTTTTCTTGTGGTGTACAATAAGTGTTGTCTATATATATATATTAAGCCGTAGGAAAGCGTTTCTTTCATGTATTTGTATTTTTTATTTTTATTATAAAGTGCAGAAATTATAAATACAAATATGAAATAAAGTTATTACATTATATACAACAGAAAAGAGTGAAATCTTCATCAATATAAATTTTAATATGGTAGGAATGAACGGGCAACAAGGATACAGGGAGTTTCGAATTTCTTTTAACTGACGGTAAAAAGAAATGTCAGTTTTAAGTTTATACCTACAATATCAGATACTGGAGTAATAATTATGCATTTTTCGTTTGTGTGACTTTTGTATTCGATTTACTATATAAAAATTGCTGACATTGTTGATTAATTCATTAATTATTGCGGTTTCAGTCGAGTGAACTTTTTTTCGAACAAAATCCAGTACCATGCCTAACTATGCATACATAATATCAAAAACTGGAGTAATATGCCTCTTACGATTATATAGAGAAAAGAATGTGGAAGAGCGAGTTCAAAATTGTTATTGTCAATGTTTTGTTACTATTTCATAGTACAATTGTGTAACGGTAACATTTATATATTACTAAGCTATTTTATTCCGTATAAAGCCAGGTCCGGGAAACTACTGACAGTACTCAGCGCCTGAAAATAAAGCTTTTCGAACAGTGCGTGTTGCCAGTGATGATCTACGGTTCCGAAACATGGTCGCTGACTATGAGCCTCATTCGAAACCTCAAGAGTCATTCAACGTGCGATGGAGACGGCTATGCTCGGAGATTCTTTACGCGATCAAATCAGAAATGAGGAGATCCGTAGCAGAACCAAAGTCACTGATATATCCCTATGAATCGCGAATCTGTAGTGGCAATGGGCGGGGCACATAGTCCGACGGACCGATAGAAGTTGGGACCCGAAGGTGCTGGAGTAGCGATCCTGCACCGGCCGGCACAGTGTAGTACAAGGTGGACCGACGGACGGATATAAAGAGGGTCGATGGTAGCCGCTGGAGGCAGGTGGCGCCAATTTAGGCCTTGTGGACATCATTATGTGAGACCTATGTCCAACAGTGGACGTCCATCGGTTGAAGCGACGACGACAACGAATACCAAGTAAAAATCAGCGAATTCACAGTGGCGACGAGGATTAAACAGATTAAAAATGTCGTCCGGTAGAGAAAATGAATTTTTACATTGTACATCGAACGACTCGAAATGTATTAAAATAACTAAACAAAACCTAAGCCTCTAATCAGTGCTGACTCAGACAAATTAGAAAGTATATTTTTCATAAATTTACCCCGCTGGAAACCGAACTCTGGACCTCTGCTCCCGAAGCGAGGCCGTCAAGATCATACATTGTATTACAAAAAATTCTGGCATTATTGTACCAATCATTTAATATTCTATCCTCATACTTGACGTTACAAAATTTGAGTACATCATTTAGGATTCGGTAAAGTCGATACAGTTATAAATAACTAGCTGAAGCCGCAACTTCGTCTGCATGGAATGTTTTTTGGGTAGCATTTTCATTTCATTAATTTAGGAAAATATTTTTACAAATAAGAAACATGCGTATAACACCCCCGCGACCCCCATTGCGGATGGAATTTCGGAAAATCCGTTCTTAGCTGACCTCTACTCGGCAAAAGGAATAATCCTACCAAATTTCAAGTCTACGCCTTATGGTTCCGTGATGAGTCAATAGATATCTGAATACCTCTTACATATATATAGGTTATACACACAAAACGATATTTCATAAAGTAACGTGTTGCTATTTTATTACAAGAATAAACAAGATATTTTCTTAAGAACATTAAAACAAAATTGAGTATTTCAATCCCAATGGGGCACATTAACCTTTCAGGCCTAAAGTATAAAACTAGTTTTTGAATAAATAAAAAGTGACTTTCTTTTTTTTCGTGTATTAAAAGAAAAATATTGATTCTACGGAAAAATGGTAGGTAATTTAATTGCGAGCAAAGTTGGTTATTATCATTTTTCACGTAAAATTGAAAGTATACGAGATATTATAATAGGAACATTTTCACTTCCTCTTTGGGATCTACTTCGAAAAACATTGATCCTAGGGATAATTCAATAATGATCAAAATTGTAGGAAATATAATTTAGACCAACTTTGGTTGACAACATTATTCCCGTAAAGTTGAAAATAAGTGAATTATTGAATAAACAAAAGTCACACTTAAATCCAAGATGGCGGACGTGTAACCAAGTGCAGATTTTTTAACCCGCAAGTTAAGCTATCTGTGCCTCTCCCGACGACACCCGAGGAGAAATTGCTGTTAACATATTAATCCAATATCATATCCGACTATGCTATTATGTCATCGAACAGTTAAATTTTCACACATCTTCTGTAAAACGAGCTTTTTACAATTGTGTCACTATTCTTCCAAAGCGATATGTTATAACTCCTCAGGACTACGGGGCTTCCTACAACATGAGCTGGGCAATACATTCCAGTTGTAATGGTAAAATTTTCTTATCAATGAGTCAGTCTTGCAAAGTTTTTGTCCTTTTGAGTACACTAAAGTCGTGTACATTTCAAACATGTCACTGGGTGTTTGTTTGTGTCTCACAAGCATAGTACTCTCGCAACCTCGGGATTTCCATTCGGTATCGAATCTAGTATCGTGCACTCTGTTTATACCATCAAGTGCAGCTGTCCATACACCCAATGACACATCTTCGGAGTTATATACACTAGAAAACGAAAAGATTTTTTTTAAATCTGCTAGTTACCCTTTTAAATGCATTTTCACTTGTTGAGAAGTGATAATAAAGTCGAAGAGGCCTAAAGACAGACCTCTATTAATCAACAAAAGTTCTTCCTGGCCCCTACGCATAATGAGTCAAGTATAATCCAAATTCTGTAAGACAGTGTTTCAAACTTAAATTATACATTACCGATGGTAATTGGCTATTTTAAGTACAAGCTTTTGATACAAGTAAATAGAATTTGTATTTAAACTACAAGTCGTTTTTTGTAGTAAAGCATTATATTGAAGTCGTACGTATGTATTTTTCTTGCCTTTCTAATAACAACTTCTAAACCTTAAACTATTTACTCAGAATAGCTTAATACTAGAGGTGTGCGAAAAATAAGAATTTACGAACTATTCGTTCTGAATCGAATATTAGTATTTGATTTGGAACTCGACTCGAATAATTCGAAAAACTCCAAAGTGCCCGAAAAATTTCGAATAAACCGAAAATTTTCAAATAATTTCAATTTCTTAGGTGTAATCCGAATTATTCGCATACGAAATTTCGAGAATTTTCAATTTAAAGTTTCTTATGTTCAATATTCAAATATAAATTTAACAATCTATATAGGTACATTTTATTCAAGCCATGAAATATATTCACACAAATCGAATATTGATATTCGATTGGAACGATATTTGCACACCCCTATTTAACACCTATTAAACATTAAAATCTATTTAAGACATTCATTTTGTTTCTCCAACAAAATGCAATCTTGTATCACTGCAAAACTAAATTATTTAGGCAACATTATAAAATATCTTAAATTTCTAGCATACCTCAAGAAATCAGAGTTCCTCGATACATAGTCAACTATGCTACGTGATATTATGTAGCCACCACCAAGCGCATATGGCAAATATGTGTCACATAGAAACCAGTTCCTTTCTTGCCATTTGCCATTACGGAAAACTGGCGCCCTTCCATCAAAATAACCCCAATATAATCCTCTATATTTGGGTAGAGTTTCCTAAAATAATTACGATGAATTCAGTAATAATAAATTGTGAACTGTGAGGAATGGTTTTCATATTTAAACCATGCAAACGGCTTATATTCATATATCAGCTTATAAATATGAAAGGAATGGTTAAGTTTATTGGTGATTCCCCTTTAGAAAAGGACTCAAATTTTGCATTTTTAAATAGTTTTTGAAGTTGTACTTCTTTTAGCGCTTTAGGGAAAAATTATGAGAGTAAATTTTTACGACGCGCGCTCACACTCACAAAAATCCGACACCCTGAAATTATAGTCAACATTTTAATTTTTTGAAAAGATTTTTATCTTGTTACGCTAAAGAAGTATAACTTCTAACGCGTGTACATAAGTACACAGACACTTTTTTTGTATCATCAAATTTTTTTAATATCGCTGGTTACGTTGATCATATCTGAAAGTAATAATTTAGTCAAAGATCGAAGCGCGCTGGGAAGAGGCATTTTAACTCTTATGGTTTCTACACAGCATCGTACCGGAATACATATCTCGTTATTTCGACATGATACCATGATAATTCTATTGGATTTTACAGCTAAACGCCTACTTGAATAAAGGAATTTTAATTTGAATTACAACTAACGATTATGATAAAATAAGTGAGGTTAAAATATAAATTTTCCCGGTGTGAATTAATGCCCCTTTGCACAATTTTTTTAAATACCTAAGTAGGTCGATACAGCCAGACAACACCAAACAAATAAATAGTAAAATTTCTTCTAGTTATAAAAAAATTGTTTTAACAATACTGTTACATAATTTCGCTAAACCAACCAACATTAGACCAACTCAAAATCAAAATATTATTCATTCAAGTAGGCTCAAAAAACAATTTTGAATAGTCAGTATCTGTCTGTTGGTAAAAAATTTACCACCTGTTCGGAAACTTGATTCTGCTGAAAAGAAACCAGCAAGAAACTCTACTTTTTATATAGTTTCTGTATATTACAATATGTTTAGAATGCATATACAACTGGAACCAAGTCCAAACGTCCTTCTCGCTTAAATAATCTTCAACATAATAATATGTTTTTTGTGGGTTGTATATAACATATTTCTTAAAACTACGTGGAGACAAATCCAAAAGTGATTCTGGTAGTAAGTAAGTAGCAGCCCATTAACGTCTCACTGCTGGGCACAGGCCTCCTCGCTCCGAGGAGCGGGGGTTTTTATAGCATAGACCCACCACGCTGCTCCACTACGGATTGGCAGGCATAGTACACAAGTGCACTCTCTATTCCTTCACTCTCATAGTCCGACGTAACGGCAATCCGCCACGACCGGAGAGAGATCAGGCGCAGGACCGACGGCTTAACGTGCTCTCCGAGACACGGGAGTGGATCACACCGCCAACTTCCTAACTACGGGCAAATATTGAGAAAATCTTAATAGAAAAGTCAATATCGAGTTGTGAATTGGCCGGACTCGAACCCAGGACCTCATGTCTATAGTCGAACATGCTAACCACTAGACCAATGAGGCAGTCTGTCAGTCAGTCAGTGATTCTGGTATCTTATTTAAAATGCTCAACCCAACAAACGATTCCTGAACATTGTTCACCCTGATAGAAGGCATTACAAGTTTATTTTAATTTCTTGATAAGTGGTTCTAAATTATAGTTATTAAACATGCAAATATTTTATTATTATGTTTTGAGATGCCATACATATATATCCATGTATATAGAATCTGTCATAAAACCATTATAACATATTGTTACAATAATAAAGAAGTCAGTATGACAGACAAATATAGTCCATTCAGTATATTGAAATTTTAATGGGTAGTAATTAAGTGGCTGGAACAGATATTATTCTGAACCATATACCAAATGGACCCATCATACAATACATTATTTTTAAAGTTGAATGAACTTCAATTATAATTTTCATGCAATGTCAAATATAGCAATTTGTATGCAAGTCTAAACTTAGTAATGTCGTCTATATCATTTTGTATATTGCAGGCAAATGTCATTTACAGATTAGTCAACTACTAGGGAGATTTTATAATGGTACTGGCTGACCAGACAAACATTGTTTTTCTATATAATCACTATTAACACTTTAAAAAATAGAGGGTTTATGATTAAAGGATGAAAATTTAGGCTTGTACATATTTTTTATGCCATATCATAAAAATAAAAATTGTCAAAAAAACCATGTTAGGGGTGGACAAGCCTTATGACTTAGTGGTATGAAATAGATAGCAGCCGATTCTCAGACCTACTGAATATGTATATAAAATTTCATAAAAATCGGTTAAGTAATTTTGGAGGAGTATGGTAACATTATGACACAAGAAGTTTATATATTGGATACAAATTCAATTTTTTGTAAGACAGTGTTTTAAAGATAAACCACTCATTACTTTACTGTGTTTTTAAAATTACAATGGCTAAAAAAATCATAAAAATTACAAGTAATTGTTTAAAATGCAAGTTGACTCTTTATAGTCTAGTGGTCCACTTGTTCACCTACAGACATGAAGTCCTAGGTTCTAGTACCTCATAGAGGTACTCGATATATAAAGATACTCGACAAAAATTGATAGTGAGTTATCTATAAGAAATTCTTAGTATTCACTCAAAGTTGGCAGTGTGCTTCATCCTTGTGTCTCAGACAGCATGTGAAGCCAATATTACCTTCCTATCGGACCCTGACAGTGCACTTTAGTGCACAAATGCGATGGATTACCCAGAACATGAATGAGTCTACTGAGAGTGGCAAATCCGCAACAAAATGCCTGCTCTCAAACTTCTAGAATGAATATTTGAGTAATAATAATGACAGTGCACTTGTGTTTGCACAAACACTTAAGTACTATGCCTACTAAGCGGCAGTAAAGCAGCATGGTGTGTCTGGCCTTTGCAACCCTCATTACCATGAAGCAATAGTTAGACAGTAATAGTCTGCTAGTTATCTTTTATCCTAATATTAAATTTTGGATACAGATATATGGAATGTATATTAAAAAATTACCTTACGAGATATATATCTGTTGAGAAGGTTTCCGTTCATTTCAGGCGCAAAAGCTTCCAGATCTCTAACAATCAGATCAACTCTTACAAAAGAGTCATCATCACACTTTATGACATATTTTAATTCATTCAAATTGCTACTCATCCATACCAATGAGTGAATCAATTTAGATGCTAAACTTTTATAGTTATCCTCCAAGTTATTTAAGAGTAGCAAATCATCACTAATAAGGTGCTCTGATTTTAATTTTAATAACTTTACATAATCTAAACCTTTAGTGCCTATAGCAAAGAATGTTTTTATTATTCCTGGATTTAAATATTTTCCAGTCCATGTGTAGTTCCATTTATATAGTCTTTCACCATTTTCTACAAAGATATTGCTGATAAAATTACCCCATGTTGCTCTTATAGCATTTCTTTTCATTTCATTATCTGGTCCACTGATAATAAGCACTGCATATTCAACTTTATCAAGCTCATGGACACTGTTTTTTGTTTCTGATGATTCTACATGTGATGCACAGTCTATACTCATAAAACTTAAAGTAATTCCACATCCTAGATAGAAGAATAATGTACTGAAAAGAATCATCCCTTGGTATCGCCTCAAAAATGCTATATTCATTATAATTGCCTTGTGTTAAACATTCTAACATGAATATCTGTTTCCATTAAGTCAAGAATATTTGACAAATCCTAGAATAGTTAAGGTATTACTCTTAGTTATATTTTTTTTCAATTGATTAAGGATTCAATCGCTTATTATTACTCAAAGGGACTAGGGTATTTTTGAATTGCAGTTCTGGAATAATAAAAGAAGAAGTAAAAATTAAGTATACAGAAAACTTTCAATGAACAATTGTCAATTTATAAACTATACTGAGAACCCCACAAAAGTAGTCTATTGAACAGGCTCAGTATTGTTAAATATATATATGGTTAAAGATGTGGTTTTTTCAGATATAGTGATTGGTAAATTAGTTCATTTTCACAGCATAGTCATATAGTATTCTATGGATAATGATGCTAATATCAATTTGTAATAACAAATAATAATAAATGTGTATGGGTTAGGTATTCATATTGCATATTCAATCAAAAGGTAAAAAGCAGCCCATTGATATCTCACACTGCAGGACACAGGCATACCACTTATAGGAGAAAAAGTTTTTAGAGTATAGACCCACCACGCTGCTCCATTGCAGGTTGGCAGGTACAATACACAAATGCACGACACGAGCGGGGAGGACCGGACCGGAGCCGTAGATCTAAGCGCAAGATCTACGGCTTAACGTGCTGTCGAGGCACGGGAGGGTGCACACCGCCAACTTTCCAACTTCGGGCAAATATTGAGAAAATCTTAATAGAAAACTCAATTCCGATTTTAAAATCACCCGACCCGGGACTCGAACCCAGGACTGTGTGAAGCGTGTCTGAAGCCGAACACTCCAACCACTAGGCCAATGTTCCAACCAAGATTATTCTTAAAATACTTATTATTATACCTGAAAGATACTCTAAATAAAGCATTAGCAATAAAACAGCACAAATATATAATAATAATATTGATTATACCTCCCACATATTTCATTATAAGAATTCAATTCAACTCAATTTCGATATGAATTTCATATCCAGTGAAATTAAAATTAAAAATATTTTTGTAGTTTAAATCAAACTTCAAAACAAAACACAGATATTTTGTTTGACATTTTGTCTAAGTCTTGTGTCAAACCAAACATAAATGTCACATATTGAGATTTGACTTTGTAATACGAGATAAATTTGATCAATTAATAGGACAGAGAATTTGTCGCAATAATAAAACATGAAGATTTTTTAGGAGAGAAACGAATAAACTCGTCTTAAATAATTTATAGCCACAGCCCACAGGGGCCAATATCCTGAATTTTTAGCCATCTATGCAGAAAATATTAAAAGCAGAAGTGTGTTCGCAAGTAGACATCTACGTTCCATCAGTCATGTATAGACGGTAATTCCGAATTCTGTTAAAGTTAGAGTCGCTGCGTGTCCGCAGTGGGCTGACCAACGAGCAGCACTCGTGGCAGTAGTCGGAAACGACCTTTCTCTACCCGCTGTGGTTAACGCCATGGTAGGTAGAGGAATCTGTTGGGAGGCGATGGTCTCCTTCTGTGAAAATGTGATGTCGCAGAAGGAGGCGGCGGAACGTCTTAAAGAGGTGGATAGAGACGCTTCCGCCATGCGTAGGAGGAGGTCGGGGCTAAGACGGGCGGCCCATGATCGACGTCTACCCCTTTAGGATTAGCTTGTGGCAACAGGTACAAAGCCTGGTGCCCGAAAGCGACGGAAGACAGGTGAAATGTGGAGTGCTCCGGGCATGCCATCCGAGTGGAGGAGTTTTGTTGGGGGGAGCCTTGTAAGGCACATCGTAGGCGGAAGTGCGGACATATTCCGATCCCGTGGTTTTGCCAGCGAACGTAGGGAGCGGCACCGTCAGGTTTTAGCCGGTAAAAGTCTGGCATAACTTGCAACGCCTCCCCATGGTGTTGTAGGTATCCAAGAGGATTTCCTGACGTTAAAAAAAAGGAATAGGTGCAAGACTGTTTTATGTGCTCGTTGAGGCGCAAGTATGTAACACGCCGCCAAATTTATATCTCGATACAAATATAAAGAGATCATTGTAGATGAACAGACTTAAATTACATAGTGTAAAATAAAACCGTTAGGCAATAATAGAACATGTAATGCAGGTGTGCTATGACCATGGCCGTTTGTTGTACGTAAATATGATGTAATACAGTCTTTGATACTTTAGCTATCCAGTGATGTAACTTAATTACGCACAGTAGTGATAAATATGTAGCTACAACACCAATCTGTATCCACCGATTTTGGTATCATTCGTATTTTTAAGACGTATTCACGTCAAAAACTTCTTTCTTTCTTTCCATTTGACCTATGGGAAATACAGATAGCGCAAGAATTTTTTTTTTTGATGCACTGTCCATTTAGTATATCTTATTTATCTATGGAATGTACAATACGATCATCTGAGTTCACTTACTTCTACTTGTCCATGCTATATTTCTTGTATGTCAGTTCAAGTTTTTTGTCTGTTGTCAAATTTACTTTGCTCTGTGTCAAGTTTAGTAGAAATTTTGCACGAATAGGTTATTCATGTAGCGGTGCCATTAATTTCAATTTCAAATTTAATTTTGTTTGTGTTAGTTATAAATTTTTATGTATGAATGAATATATTTATTTCGACGTATTACATAATTCGTGCAGATTTCTTTTTGATATAAGCTTTAAAATTATATTCTTCAATTAGCCGCAATTAAGAGAGGTAGAAATAAAATAAATTGGCACGTAGTTATTGTTCTGTTTTAAAGCGATGTTTTTAAATTAGCGCGATGCATTTTCTTTGTAATTCCTAATTTATAAGTGGATTTGATTGATATAACGAAATATGTAAGTATAAGTTATTGTACTTTGGAATGCAGTTGCTAAATATTTTTTTTGCAAATCGGTTGATTTAAATGTAACATATACAATACCGTTACTAATTAGTTTTTATTTCTAATGAATATGGGGTTTATATAATTGAAAAAGTACATATTAATTTTTAGAAAACGTGAAGCATGGAATCTGGAAAAAAGAAAGGTCGCCCACCACATCCAAGGGCTAAGGCCAATCCATTTTCAGCATTGACTTTTGGGCAAGTATTTTTGATTACATGTGATTGTGCTTTAAAAAATACCACAAGATCGTTGGCTATGTTGGTTACACCACTAGGCTTATATTGTAGTAAGAGTTGTGTTATTTATATAATAACATTGACATTAAATGTACCCACATTATAAAGTATTGATAATTTTCTATTACTGTCATAAAACAATACTTTCTAGAAGTGGGTAGGTGTAATAAATTATTTTGTTTTATAATTTTCACATAGCATTTTTATTTATGAATTGATAAAATTGGTTTTTTGGACTTATTTTTTTATTGAGGAAAAGATTCAATGTACTCCTGAACTTTTTCTAAAAAGCATGTTTTTAGGTGGACCTTACCAATATTTTGGGGCGGTTTGAAGAAGGAGATGGAGGAGCACGATTTGTATGAGCCACTTGAAGAACATGCATCAGGTCAGTTCAAAAGCCAATTTTAATTGTTTTATCTACATTGTATATATTTTTTAATCCTATACTTGAGTTTGCTTTTTCAACAGTTTTGATTCGTCAAATATAGTTCTACCCCTTAATATTTCCAATACACAACTAATCAGGATATCAAGGACTAACTTATAATCTAGAGGGTTTCTTCGTGCCCTATTCTCAGAAGAACCCACAACAGAAATAGTCTGATATCCTTCTTTTATTATTAACATAATTTCATTTATTTAGATTAGAGCACTTCATTTACTCCTACATTTTGTATCACCCATGTAATCTTTCAAATATTAGGATGATTTTTCAATTGGCTTTCTTTAGGATTTAAATTTATTAAAGAACCACTCTAGAATATCTTTTGGGAGTTCATTATAAAAACATACAGTAACACATTAATTTTTCAATTAATTATTTTCACAAGTAATAAGGGAATTACTTGTGAAAATAATTTCAACATCATTTATCACAATACAAAAATAAAGTGTATAATTTTTTAAAATTTGTATATTTGTCTGTAATCTTTAACATTTGTTTTATTTAGACTTTTTTATGAAGATCAATTGTCATCTTTTGTGCATATGAGTAAACTAGATTTATATATAGATTTTGATATACTAAAGAAAGATTTTTATTTATGAAAAACTTGTGTGTAATTTACAACAGCCAAAAGCCTTGTTTTCTTAGTGGTGAGACACATGCATTCTCATTTAGAGAAGTTGCAGGTTCAAACCTTGGGCAAGCACTATTAAATTTATCTGTATAAAAAGAAACTTGTGTGCTTGGTTCTTCTTTCCAATCTATTATTGCAATTTTCGGTTAACGAGAACATAATTAAAACTGTGTACCCCCAAAGAAATGCTGGAGTAGCATGGCGGTTCTATGCTCAAAAAAACTGTCTGTCCCATGAGTGTGGAGGCTAAATATTGCTGATTATCTATCTTAAAATAGCTAGTGTTTTTCTAACTAAGATCATGTTTAGTCTCATTTACCTTCAAAACAAGGTTATTTGTTATCTAATTTTCCTTTAATTAGGCTTGATTTATGCATGGTTTATAGTGGAATTTGCAATTGCATTGTTAATCTTGATTTATTTTATTCAATTCTATATTGTTTATTTTATTAAAAAAATCTAGAAGCAAAGAGTGGAAGGTTGGAATTCATTGTTTATGTTTTAACTGCCATTATCGAATTGAAAGTAATGTTGTCATGTTATTTCTAATGTATGACTAATAATGATATGGAAGATGTCTTAACACCTAAAGTAATGAGTGTTCTGAGAAGAACCCATAACAATATCAGTTGGGTAACCTTTTTTTTCTCTGTCTACATTATATTAAAATTACAATTTAAGTTAGAGGACTTCATTCCTTACTTGGTTTTGTTGTCGCCTTTATTTTCTAATATGATTTACTATATCTGTGATGGCTAGCAATTAGAAAACAAATGAAAGCATTGTTTGTTGCTCCTTATTAAAAAAGGCGTACAAACTTCTAATCAAATTGAGCTAAAATGCAAAAAAACAATCTCAATAGCGTTATTTTTCAATCGCTAGATCAACAAACGAAACCAGACAAAAGTTAATGATATAAAAATTTAATTTTTCTACAAGTAAACTCTAGACCTCTGCTAATGAAGTGTGAAAACCAGTGTATACCAACGTGGGGCCCACGCCCTACAGGGGAGCAAATTGGAAATGGGCCCGAGACTTTAACCTGCAAACTTCTTCGGAAATTTTCTAAAAGAACAAATCAATTTTTAAATCTTAAAAATTACGTATGGGAGGAATATAAATTGGAAAAATGTTAAAGTTGGGCAAGGCCTATAAAAATTTGGGAAACACCGGAGTAGACCATCAAGGCCGTGTATTTTAATGGCCCCTTCGTTGACAATAGTCTTTTCAATGACTATTAATGTGATAATAATGACTTTTCTTTTTCGTTACAATTTACTACAAAGTATATCTTGACAGATTCTTAGTAGATTGACGTCTCTGTCTACAAACTTGTCGACGAAATGTATTATAGTACTACTGCATACGTTTTTAATTGGGTTGCGGCCAATTCCTATTACATAAAATATACAATATACGAACGTTTAGGTGAAGAGTTCGTTAATGACGTCAAAACGAAACGTTTCCGTATATTTTTGAAGTTAAAATAAACATTTTATGATGAAATATTGAAAATTTGTTGTAAATATTTTTTAAAAAAATGTAGTGATACGTTGAATGTCATATCCTTCGCATTTCTTAAGTTTTGCAAAACGAGAAGATTTCTTGTAATATAACGGTTAGTATTTCACTGAATTCTCCTGATGAGATATGAGATGCCATCAAAAGGTAAATGAGATATTTGATATGTTTAATTCATTAGTGTTTTTTTGAAAATTATCTGAGAATTATATCATTATATGTTTAAACCATGTTTTGCTAGGAAGGTTAAAACCCCTTCCGTTCAAATATTTTATAATTATATATTTTTATAAGCAACATATCAAGTAAAATGTAAGGAAGTAATAATTGAAATATATCTCTATCTATACCAAAGCGAAATTTACGTGGGTGACTTTATTGGGCACATCTTTTTTTAAGGTTAAAGCAGGCAAACGATCTAACGTCACTTGATGGTAAGTGATTCCCACAGCTCATAATTACCATAAATCAGAAGGCGTAAGATTATAAACAAATGGAAGTTTATTAAACATGTTGTAGTTAGAGCTTAAATACATTTCGGCCAGAATATGCCGGTGTAGAATTACATTCCCGTAGACCAGGGGTTAGCACTGTGCGGTATCCCGCAGGCACACAAATAAGAGTAACAATAAATATGGTGTAAAATGCAAGAAATAGCTAAAAATGTGTTTAATATATGAAATATGGCTAGCACCAATATCTTCATATCAGTTGTGGCCCACACCAACATACTCATAACATCTGTGACCTGCTTCACCATTCATATAACATTTTTGGTCCGTAACAATATTCTCATAGCAATTGTGGCCCGCACCAATATCTTCGTAACATTTGTGGCCCGCACCAACATCCTCATAACATTTGTGACCTGCACCACCATTCGTATAACTTTTGTGGTCCGCACCAATATTCTCATAACAATTGTGGCCCGCACCAATATCTTCGTAACATTTGTGGCCCGCACCAACATTATCATAACATTTGTGACCTGCATCACCATTCATATAACATTTGTGGCCCGCACCAACATCCTCATAACATTTGTGGTCCGCACCAATAAAAACCTTAATGGCTTGTCTATAGTCTATAATAAATGTCATATATTGTCGTATATATATATTTGATGAGACATACTTTCGTACAGGTCCATTAGGCGACAAATTTGCACGTCTATGGGAAGAGGAAGTAGCGCGTGCTGAGGGAAAACGCACTCCAAGTCTCCTACGAGTGATATTAAGAGCTTATGCTGCCAGATGTATGCTCTATGGATTAGTTTTGTTGTTTATGGAATGTGGAATTCGGTAAGTGTTTAAAATTTACACTGGCGACATAATTTTCATTACATCTTTCTAAGATAAATTTTTCAATATGAAGACTAATTATTTTGTAAACACTTAATATTAAACTAATTGAGTATTTAACCTTTCATGCAATAACAAAATATCTTCAATTGTTTTGTCTAAAAATAGCGAAGATAGTGAATTGAATTGCTCATAAATTCGAAGGATTTTAGGGTGATTGACATAAATGTTTATGCAACCTTAGAGGTTAAAATGAGAGCATTACCTATATTCTTTTATAGAAGCTAACGACAAATATTTGTGGCAATAAAATTGAACTCGTTTAATTTATTAATATAAGTGTAAACAGTACGATTAAAAAGTGTATTTTTTTATGAATCAACTAAGTTTTAATGTTGCATAAGTTATTATTTGAATACTTACTAATTCGTTATATTTTCTCATTATGTAAAGATTATTTGGGCGAATTTTAACTCCCTTAATTCCCCCACCTCTACGTATAAAAAATTAATATATAAGAATTTCAATAAGACAATAATTAAATCATAATTCTAGCTAATGGAATGAAGAAATAAGCATTCGATAATTACTTAATACTTTCTTCTATATATTATTTCCAATGCACAATAGATGGCGATATAAAAGAAAGACTTAGAATGTTAGGTTACAAGCGTTCCTTCGCGCCCTGTTCTGGGAAGAGACCACAAAAAACTCAATCGGGTATTACTTTTTTAACAGAACCAGCTCATCAGTTCATTATATTTTATATATCTCTAATGTTCAATTTGAACTATTACATAGAATGTATTTCTCTATTCCAAGATTAGATTTTTGAATCATATCGGGCCCCTTATATAGTTAATAAACGACGTCTGTAACGTTGATGTTAAACTTTAAATATAACTATAAAGTATAATCTATAGTCAAGGTATTTAGTTGTTAACGCAAAGCCTGTTTTGTTTTTAGTTTTTAGCCCCTAAACCCTAAGTTGCCTAACTCTAAGCCTTAGCCATAAAGCCTTCTTTTACCCTTGCTTAACATAATGTATTGTTTACATCTGTGGTGTGTAATTAAGTATATTTTCTCTCTCTATTTCTATCTATCATATGAGTGCTATGATAATAAATATATAGTATTTTTACTTTGGGTTTAGTTGGCTAAAATTCTGTCGGCTTTTTAATTAAAGCGAAGCGATAGTTCATGTATTTGTTAGTATCTTATCAGAAACAGGTAGATAACTAAAATATTGATCAAACCTTACTCAGATTTGTTGAACGTTTAATTAGACTACAATTCATATTTAACTGACTTTATAAAGTTCAAATTTTACGATTTGTAAATCTTTGGGGCCAATTGTATTTTTATAAATAACTTCTTGGTATTTGATGAAGTCAGGAAATTGGAGGTGTGGTACACTCTCGTGATGCCTCATTTTTCCCTTGTTCTATCAGACTATAAGAGAGAGACTATACAAGTGGCAAATATCTGCAGGAAATTGGCCGCAGTGGTCAATTTTGATAAAGCGGACGGCTATAAATCTGTCTCCTTCATTATCTTTGGTTAAAAACATTAAATGTAGCGAATTACTTTTTACAATAATAGCAATATTTCGGAATATAAGCTAGTTATGACTCATTGGAAGTAAATGAACAGGCAGTAGGTCATAACAAACATTCTTGAAATTCACAGGAAATAAGTGGATTGTCTTACCACAGATATGTTAACAATTGTTTCGTAAAACAAATCATATCATCATTACTTCAAGGAAAACTACAATAGTTTAATTTTAATAAATAGTCTTCATTTCATAATTTTCGTTCATTTTATTAATATTCNTATATATCTTTTGCGTACCTTCTGGACTTTCCAGTGTTTTATATAAAGATTCTTGAGCATTGGCTCTTGCAGTAGCCACAGCTTTTAACTTTAACTGACTTTATAAAGTTCAAATTTTAGGATTTGTAAATCTTTGGGGCCAATTGTTATTTTTTAAAGAACTTCTCAGTATTTGATGAAGTCAGGAAATTGGCGGTGTGGTACACTCTCGTGATTCCTCATTTTTCCCTTGTTCTATCAGACTATAAGAGTGAGACTATAAGAGAGACTATACAAGTGGCAAATATCTGCAGGAAATTGGCCGCAATGGTCAATTTTGATAAGGCGGACGGTTATAAATCTGTCTCCTTCATTATCTTTGGTTAAAAACATTAAATGTAGCGAATTACTTTTTACAATAATAGCAATATTTCGGAATATATGCTAGTTATGACTAATTGGAAGTAAATGAACAGGAAGTAGGACATAACAAACATTCTTGAAGTTCACAGGAAATAAGTGGATTGTCTTACCACAGAAATGTTAACAACTGTTTCGTTAAACAAATCATATCATCATTACTTCAAGGAAAACTACAATAGCTTAATTTTAATAAATAGTCTTCATTTCATAATTTTCGTTCATTTTATTAATATTCAAATGTATGTTTTTAAATATTTAACAATTACAATAGATATGGAGTAAAACCATCATAATAATTTATTTACGTTTTCTTTACCAATATTATCTGTTGTAAGTTTAGGTAATGGGACAATGTATATTATTTTCGCAATAAGAGTGCATTTAAAAATTTGTTTATGTAAAACTTAAATCGTTATAAATTTATATAAGAATCTAAAATATTTGTAGTATTTAGTAACAGTGGAGATCAACAAATAATTACGTAACATTGCATACATTTAAACAGTTGGTGAAAGACGAATTCTTTAGTAACATTAAAATATATTGTCTGTGAAGATTACACGTACGAAAAAGTTAAGATGTCATTTATTGGACTTTGTGCGCACGTAAAATTGAGCGTAAAACGATACCTATTAGTTTGATTTGTTGTCGAGTTTCAAAGACATATACTTAATGGGTAAAGTTTTATCAGTTCACATATTACAAATACTGAACGGCTTCAGGATAACTACTTCCAACTATAAATTCCACATTGCATTTCGTTTCGTATATTGGTGTAAATCGTGACTCTTAGTAAATAATAGCTGTTTCCTATCCCATCTGAACATGGGGAAACCCATACTAATTGACCCGACTACATTGCAAAAGTACACTGTCAAATTTCAAGTCTAATATTGAGGAATTTAGCTATGACAATGAGCGAGTTTAATAGTCTAAAACATACTTCGGAGTTTCTGAAGTTTGTAATGAATATGGGCATAAACAATTTTTGTGGTTTAAATCAATAAAAGCTTTGCCAAATAAAACATCGAATGGTATTACATCCATGATATACACTATCCTAATTTTGGAAGACAGCCTTTCCAAGATAAATCATTTATTACTGTACTACCTGTTGTATTAATGATATATTTTATAGCTAGTGTTTTTATAGCTATATGACAAAAAAAAAGAAGAAATGGGGTGGATAAATATAATAATCGTAATTAAAAAAACGTTAACTTATTTAAAGTGCGAGTAGACTTTATATTTAGAAGCTATTGATTTTTTTCATATAATGAATTTCGTGAATAAAACCTTGCATCGTATTTTGACTGTATGTTTTAAGAGAACTTCCTAAGAGAATCTTGATATATATTTGTTTGGACAACACAATGTCTTTTGTAGATAAAGAATTTTCATTCATTTATTTGCTTAGTCCAGATTATCATTATCTTGATTGTTTGAAACACACTTACACCGGCACAACAAAAAAAGGAGAAACGTGACATCAAATGCAAAAACTAAAGAATATTTTGTTCTATTTTATATTCATGCAATTAAAACTATTCCCTCGTTTTTAATTACTTTACAAGTTGTAAGCAAATCAACGAAAAATTCCTATAAATGCAGGTACAAGGAAAGATATCGTGGTATTGACGTTATGTTATATAACATATTTATGATTTATATGTCATTTACTGTTTCAACCGGTGTCATTCGCGTAGTTCTCGATTCCGTGGGAATATTATTAAATTCGATATTCATCGGATAAATTGGCAATCTAGACCAATATAAAACCACCTAAATATACTTTTTTATTAAATTTGATCCAGACTTTTATGAGGAATTCAGCCACATACGTAGAGAAAATTTTAATGCATATTCGTAATGTCAATTTAACAGCGTTTTACTCTAATGCATATGACAATAAATAGGATACATTGTATGCCTGTTTTTATTTACGTTCCTGTTGTTCTCTAAAACGGCTGCACCACGAAGGAACAACTAAATATATTTATGCATATAATTTAGATCGATTTTGTTATTTAAGACTCTCATTTACCCAACTTTCAACAATCATTTGCCTTACCGCGTTTCTATCTCCGTCGTTTTCCTTGTATGTTTATGAAGGGAAAAGCCCACCGAGATCCCGTTTATGGCCTAGGAACCTCATAAAGTATCCGATGCCTGAGTTTTCCTTACCTTTACCTTTCGATATCTTGTATCAAGTACATAATTTGTTATAATTGTTTGTATACTAGAAACAAATAGTAAAGTTAAAACAAAAAAGTTAATTCCTGCACTTAAAACGGTATTACCATCAAACGCCATAAGTAATTCGCCGGTATTTGTTAAATAACGTGATAATAAATAGCTGAAAATGAATAAGTATCTTAAATTAAATCAATATTTCGTTAGTTCACACAATGTTATCTTTCTTCGATGTCCTTAGTAAAATAATATTTTCATTTTATATATATCTTAACATAATATACACACACGACTGAAGTAGAACATATTTAAACGTTCGCTCGTCTCACTCGATCACACTTTTGGTAACGCTTTCGCCAATCATTCACCAGGTTACTCACCACGTCAAGAATTTGTAATTTTATTTCAATAAATAACTCGTTACGGTTTCAGGTCGGTCCAATACATTAGTGCATATTACTAGATGTAATTATGTTTATAAAATGATAGTCAGTGTAATATATTTGTTGGTATGACTATTTTACAAAATGAAGGAAGAAAATTCTGAAAAAGATAATAAAAGCGTAATTTGTAGTATCATAATCGTACCTGTCTCTAAACGTAACAAAATTTGGTGGCGCCAAGTCTTTCAATAATTTTACGTTAAGCACAAAACATTAACATACATGTTAAAATTATTTTAGTATACTCTTGTTGTATTAAGTAATTCCAAAACGAGTTTCAGTGTTCAAACATATTGCATTCTACATCCAACAGGTAAACGTTCTGTATTGTAGCGTAACGACACTGTTTAATGCACGAGGCTTTGTCAATTGGAATTGCCACGTACAATTCATGTTTATTCGTATTTATTTGTAAATAATGTAATTTTTCATAGAATTCGGCATTCCTGTTTGAAATTATAATTTAAACTCTTATCTTTGTTGTATATTTAACCGCTTTATGTAAATCCAATCTATTATAGTTAAGATCAAACTTCACGTTAGTGATCGATTACATATTATAATTTCTCAAATTATCAAAAATATTTAATTATCTGAGTTGTTTTTGTAAATATTTCGAACTTCTCCCTCTCCCCTTGAGATGTGGGGATCAGCTTGACACTGCCTCACTCTAAAACCGTGCTAAGATTTGTAAAATTTACGTTTTAGTGTAAGTTACTATATTCAAATTAAAACGTTCGATAATCAAGTTGGCCTTAACAGCACCTTTAAATCTTCAAAATCAGGTTCATGCACACATTAATTTCAATGAGGGACTGATAATGATATTACAGAACGATTTAGTATCTAAGGTTAGTAGGGTTCCTAAACGCCCTGTCAGCGAACGCATTCATGTCATATTAAATTATTTTATGTATTCAATCACGCTTTTTTTATTGTCTAAGTTCTATCTCAAATTATAGAACAATTTTTCAATGAATTTTCTTGTAATAAAAGATTTAAATTTATTAAGTGACATCTCAATGATGTCTTCTGGAAGTGTGTTATACGAGTAGAATCGTAAAGTTACCTTTAAATGCGTTGGTAATTTCATTTGTACTAAGTGATATAAACACTACAAACCAAATTATATAAATAAAATTTATCCGAATATTCGCATGAACTCAGTCCAGTATTATATATGGTTATAATATTTTTAATGAACGCACCCCTTAATTCTGATTAAGTATGAACTTTTATTAAACAAGAATATTGTGGCCTAAATTTTAAATTTTAAATATTTTAATGGTGCTCAGCACGCCTTTATGAATATGGTGTCTCAAAAGGCCAGACTGGCAGTGCATGCAGGAGTGTTGATGCCAACACTTATGTACGGTAGTGAAAGTTGGGTATGGTAGAAGAATCACATAAGTAAAGTAAATGCGGTAGAGATGAGAGCGTTGAGAAGTATGTGTGGATTAAAACTGAGTGACAGAGTGAGAAATAGTATGATAAAAGAACGTTGTGGTATAAAAGACGTAGTGACTAAAATCGAGAAAGGTATGCTTAGATGGTTTGGACATGTAGAGAGAATGAGTGAAAGGAGACTGACAAAAAGGGTGTATGAGTCAAGAGTGAATGCGCAAGTTGGAAGGGGAAGACCAAGGCGAAGGTTCGTGGACCAAATCCAGGACATTTTAAATAAGGGCCAGGTCAAGAGTACTCTAAACCGACGTAATTGTATAAAATGTTTAATGAGAATGAAAGAAGCGAAGGAGATATATAAGGATCGTGGCAAGTGGAAGGACGTGGTCTCTGCCTACCCCTATGGGAATGAGATGTGATGTATGTATGTAAATATTTTATATAACTTAATTAAATGCCCACAATTACCTCCAATAGGCGGAATGTGTGTTTATGTTTAAAATAAAGGTTTCTATTTATGCATAATATAAAATAACAATTTTATATTATGAAGCAATTGATTATGGTGCAACTATTATTTCATTTTTATCACCAGGGACAGGCGAGAAATTTTATATCGATGAAGTCGAGCAATTATATACATACATACTTACATATACATTTTGAAATTGCATTGTTTTGCAAATCTAAATGAACATTTCTTTGAAACGACTATTTAATTGTCTGCAACCAATTACAGTCTATACATGCTTCTAACACGACACTCACATGACGTAACGTTTTATGTACTTTTTAAGTTTGTTTGGAAAATTAATTTCACTTTTGACGATTCTACCATTAGTATTAGCAAGATTATGTTTTTAAATTACAACTGTTTGTTCACACTTTCCTTATAAATATATGTAAATTTTATTCACATTTTCAATCCTTAATAATATACTTTTGATTCATACACTTAAAATCAAAGACACATAAAACATGTAGTGGGTGATGCTCTATGTTCAGGCGGTTTATTCTTCTTACTTTTACGTTTCATTAATTAAATTTTGTAAATTAACGTCGTCGTTAATGTTATGTTGTAGATTTCGTGTAGTCTTTACTATTCTTTACAAGCACGCGCTTTTCTGTTGTCTATTGGCAACCGAAGTTACAGTTCAAGGTTGAAACGCTCTGTCGCCTCCTTAACAGCACATTTGTGCATATAAATAAAACTGAAATATCTGTATGTGATTTTGAGATAAAGACGATTTAAATGTAATGGTCATTTACACAACTCATATATCTAGAAACAATGCGTGTTTTTAAAGATTTTGCATCATCTTCTGTCCGGACTCATCTGTTTTTTTTAATGGTAATAATCTTACTATGGTTTATTGATGGTGTTATTTAAACCTTTCTATTTGAATTTTTATATTTATTACAAATACTAATTCAACATGTATATTTATAATGTGCTCCAACATTTCTAATGTCCCGTAGACTACGGGACATTAGAAATGTTGGAGCACATTACTAGATTTACATCTGTCTCAATTTAGAATTTACTAAATTTCTATTTACGCATTGGTACAAATTTGCAAATCGTTCAAATTTATGGCATTCAGCTTCATAGCTTCAAAGGTAGATATTCGTCAATGGCAGCTGATCTGATTAAATATAAAGGGCATTTCTTACACGTGTTTGGTACGTCGTTAAATAAATCTTACGAAAACCGCACTTATTTTGTTTGCGTTTAGATAAAACTTGCAGTGTACCCAGTGTTTGATGGCCGTAACATTGTAGTTATTTATTCTACATAGTAACTGTATAAAAAGATGTACTTGTTCGTTCTTTACTATAAACTCGCACTCTCGCTGTCTTATCTTGTACAATATTAGTTCGTTAATGTCATTTTTTTGCGGACAATTATATAGCGACACCTTTTGGTAGTCACATAAAAGTAGTAAAGATTTCTATCTATATATGAGTTTAAGATCTTAATTAATTGCGTAGGTATATTGAATAATATTTTTATTATATTGTTATCTAGTAACGTGTATATAAACTATCATTATGTTACTGTCAATGGGAAATGTCGATATGAGAGGTAGGGTTTTGCAAAATGAATTTACATCGGGATGATTTTAGGTAGGACTGAAAAAATATTTTAAAATATTTCAATTTGACCCTATTATAGACAAGTCTATGGAAAAAATTAACCAGTATACTAAATCAACGTGAATAACGCTTAGAAGGCTGGTACTATATATTTGAAGGGGTATAGTCGTATCATTTATTCCACATACTACTTAGAAAGAAGATATAATGAATTTATATGGATTTAGGTTTGAATAAGAATGTTTTACGATACGTTGCAAATTTCTGCGGTTACGCCAACATATAAAACTTTAACTTATAATACCGTAAATAGTCTTAAAAAAGTTTTTATCTTTTACAAATAAAAATTGTTATAAATAATCTAACTTTTTCTCTTTAAATGGTTAAACGATTTTACCAATTAGTTACATTAAATCACACGGGTCAAATTTGACTTTAACGTGTTAAATATTGGCATACTATTTCATAGACGAAAAAGATATATGTTTACACACATTCATTTATAATATTATTAAACAAAGGAATTTCTTTTCGTTTTTGCTCATAATTATCTGAAAAACCTTAGGACCAAGAACGTATTATTTTCTATTAAGTCGTGTTGTCAATCTAGTACATTCATTTCAGTTCTATCACTATCATCTTCTTTTTATATTGCTTTTTTCCTAGCATTCAACAGCCACGTATGCTTGGATTTTTCATCGCCTACTTCGGTCAGGAAGATCAAATGTTTATGCATAGTCGACTATTGGAGCTGCAGAAAAACGTTTTGCGAGCACCCTATAATAGTACACTATACAAGTGAGCAAAATCATGTAGGGAGTAGGAATTAGATACAATTTGCATTTATGTCAAAATACCTGCATGGTTTTTTATTCTCTTTCATATCGCATGTAATTATAATCCTTTTTCGTGTTATTTATTTTATACCCACATATATGACCTTAATATAAAACCATACGATGTAGGGGAAATGCCTTTAACTTTATTACTGTCATATTATATAGGTAACCAATGTTTATTATCGTTTCTTTTAGCTTTTTGACAATTTCTCTTCTAATTTGTCTGAGTCTCATCTAGTCGAAAGACATGACGCTAAGCAAAAAGTTTGCGTTCCGATACAATGCGATGTGTATAAAGTATAAGAGTAAATTACCTCTTACCAAGTGAGTAAATAAAAAAATGGTTTCTCCTTTTGTTTTATATCCGTGAATATAATTTATTGCTTTCGTCGAGCTATAACAAAACCATTAATGCAAACATTGCTAAATTAACTTATTGAAGTAATCCCAAAAATATGGTTGAGTAATTTTATTAATGCAGTTCTGTGTGTATCCCATTACAAAAAGCCTAAAAAGTATTATTTTAGATTTGTACTCTTTTTATGAATGACGTCTTTTGATGTTGTTTTTTAAAATCTTTAAAATTAAAGCTGGTATTTTGACAAGGTTCTCATTAAAATCCATTGTATGTGAGACACATTTTTTTAACTCATTTTATTCTCTTTGAAAAATAATTGCAGAGGTATTCTAGGAGTAGTGTATAGTTTTTTAGGATTGCCGTTTAATGTTTGTTAGTTTTGACAACGCATATACACTTCGCTGGCATAGATCCTGGGTTTGAATTCCAGGAGGAGAAATACAAGAAATTGCATTTTCTAATTTGTTTGATTCTGGGCTAATGGGTAGCCTCGGACGTGGTTTGCAAAAAATGCAAATATGCGTTCGGCTACGACGCTGGGTAGATATCATAAAATTTAGAACAGTGTTTCCCAGCCTTTTATAGTCCATTCCCAATATAACGTTTCCAAAATTTAAAAATAGAAACGTCAGGGTTTTGGAAGAAATCACTATGAAATTATTATCAAAACATCGTAAGTAAAATTCAAAACACAATGAAAAACTGAAATTCAAATTACATTTAACATTTCTGTTTCTACATTAATTTGCTTCGATCCCTGCCCCCGATTTGGAATTAGGGGCAGTTCAAATATTACGTAAACTCTATGGGGGATGGGGGGGTCTTTGTTTTGCTTATTTTGGATGAGTTTGATTAGTGTAGATGATGATTACGTCGGTACGGTAGTAATTTACTTTTTTTTTACAAAAATTTAAAATAAGCTTGTTGTGTTCGTAATCTTAGAATATTTTTGTCCCTTACTCTAAGCTGAATACTGTATCGGTAAAATCTAATTTCTATCCTGAATCTATTTTCTTATCTTTAGAGTTGTAATTATAACATTATAATTGTAATATAAAGAAATACATTTATAATTGAAAAATGTTTACGTAAGCGTGGGGGGAGGGGTAAGACCTTTGCTTACTCTTGCTGGTGATGGGGATGTGAGTGTAATTGTAATAAATCTGCTTACGTAATATTTGAAAGGCCTCTTTAGCTAAAATCAAATTACCCCCTTAGGGGCGTGCCCACATTTGGCAACACTGATTTAGAAGGTTAGCACGATCCATCTTGACTATATCATTCTTCACCATCAGATAATGTTACAGGCAAGCGGTAACCTATCAGCAAATAAAAAATTAATTACGAGTAAATTTAAAATTAAATAATCACATATTCCCATGTATTCTTTACGTAGTAATTGATTTAAGTATAAAATTCAAGACATGACGCACTGCATATTTTAATGTATAGTTAAGATAAAAACGTGCACATTAAAGAATTTTTGTTGGAATGGGCTGTAAGTTCCAATTAGTTATACATTACGCATGTAATTGAATAGCAAGGTAGTTATTTCAGGTAGTAGTCATGTACACTGTGACAGTTTGTGTCTTATTTTACTTTATTTATAGATCTATCACATTGTGGTACATAAGTATATGTTAAATTAGAAATATTTAGCCACCAAAATTGAGTCGTTGGTGATTTTATATTTAGATTTTTATTCTTTTATGCGTATTTATAAATATCTGTTCTGTTTTTGATTTTGGTAATAGTTTTATAAGCAGAACGGGGTATTGGAAAAATTATCTATTTTGTACCCGGAAATTTAACTTAAGTCTTAAATTTATAGTTGTAAAGTCATAAAAAAAAAACATTTACATGCAAAGTAGTCCAAATATTTGCAGTATTATTATACTACTTCTTTATTATATTGTTATTAAATCATTGTGACTAAAAGGATTTATGAGTCAAGAGTGAATGCGAAAGTTAAAAGGGGAAGACCAAGGTATATTATGATAATTTAGACTGGACCTACAAATATTTAGACTACTTTATTGCTCCCGATAAAGAGAATTCTGAGGGCTCCCAATAAAGTGTTAAAAACCACAAAGATAAATCTCTGTACAACGAAAGACTGTGCAAATATCAATCTCTATATTATATATGTTGTAGCAATTCTTGTGTGTCTATTAAATTTTTACGTTTAATCCGCTGAATCAAAACAGATGAATTTTGGTAGAGAGAACAGGTGCATAGATATCTAGCGGGTGAAAAATTTCATGTAAACTTCAATTATTTCCTGCTTTTAGCGAGATAGTAATTCAATATCCGTTATTGATTAAGAAACACATGTTTGTTAAAACATAAGGCATAGTAGTTATTTAAATACTGAAGAATATAATATCTATTTACACATATTGATAGTTTACTTAAAGTCCTAACAGTCTTTCCAGAGATATATTATGCATCATAATGTTTTTGTAAATCATTAGTTCTAATTATACGCGGACTAAATTGCATACCTTTCATTGGATTACGATATTTTAACTTATTGTTTCCAAATTAAGCGAAGGTTATACACACCGTAACATTAGCTTACAATAGATGCTGCGCGGGTCGTTCATAATATATGTCAGGCGTGCTAGTGTTAAATTTATCACACATTAAGTCTAATTTAAATTGATTTTGTTAGTATAGCACAGCCGGTTTTTCTCGGAAAGCTGGTGGAGTACTACAGCCCCGATCAGAACACAGTGAAGCCGAGGGAGGCCTACCTATATGCCGGTGCAGTTGTTCTGTGTTCAGCTCTCAATGTATTCTTCGTACATCCGTATATGATGGCCATTCTGCACATGGGAATGAAGTTCAGAGTCGCCTGCTGTTCTCTTATATATAGAAAGGTGAGTGAAATCAAAATCTTTAAAATTTAAGATAATTTTATTGACCCTGAGAGCAAGACTTTAAAAGGTTTTCTTTGTAATTTACAAATAAGTGTTACACGTATCGCGATTACTGTAGGGATTGTAAGAAATTTTCTTTCGATATTAAAAATTTTAGTTATTTATTGAAATGAACATTACTTAATATTTGTTTTAATTTTTGTAATTGGTTTTAATTTGTTTTTATATGTTTTGTATTACGCGAGAGGCAAGGAATCATGAATTAAAATTAATTTTAATTTAATTTGTAGGTATAATATTAGGGTATTTCGATCAGTAACAAAATTATTTACCTTTTGTTAATTAAAGAAAATCAAATTTTTACATTAAAAAGTTCAAACTGCACATTAACAAAATATATCTTTTACGGTATGTAAAACTTAGAATTTATTTTTCGACATAATGGAATCTATCCAAAGTAAAGTTTAGGAAATTCCACCCTCAAAGGGCAGTGCGGATATATTTCTTATTTGTAAAACAATTTGCTTTAATTTCATAAAAATGCTACCAAAAAAACAGTACGCAGAAGTCGCGGGTTCAGCTAATTCATTTGAACATTTACATGCCCTTTCATTCATTCATTTCTTCGATACTATATTCCTTCAGTATTGGTATTTTTATTAGAATCCAACGATAACCTGAGTTATTTATTCACAATGTGCATAATTTTTATAAAAATAATATGTAAAACGGTATGAAATGTGTAAAAATTTTCTTTCTTTCTTTAGAGGACTACTTTTTCATCCAAAAGTCCTGTTAGAAAATATACTCGTATATCCTCAGGGACAAGTGTTATAACGTATACTTTTGTTAAAATAAGTAATTTATAAATGATTAGAAAATTTTAGGTGACAGATTGTTTGAACAACATAAAAAAAAAACCATGTGGCTTTTATTTGGGTTAAGGTTGAATGGTCCCAGACAAGTATCCGCTTATACTGAAAATAGTCTGCGTGACTTTGTAAATATGTAACGTCACAATTGCTCAAGCGAAACCTTTGACAATGCGGGTATGGAAAATATANCCTGATCCGTACATCCCATTCCTCTTCTAAATCCCTAATATTTGCAGTCTTTGATTATACTGCTTTATTAAATTGTTATTAAATCATTGTTTTACTGTCATATTTTGGATTTTGAATAGTATTTATTTATTTATGTTATTGGTAATATAATTAATGAGCAAATATTGTAATAATTCTGACTGGACAAATATTTAGACTACTTTAGTGCTCCCGATAAAGAGAATTCTGAAGGCTCCCAATAAACAGTTTAAAAATCACAAAGATAAATCTCTGTACAACAAAGGACTGTGCAAATATCAATCTCAATCACCTATATTATGTATGTTATAGCAAATATTGTGTCTGAATCAAAACAGATGAACTTTGATATAGAGAACAGGTGCATAGATTTCTAGCGGGTGAAAAATTCATGTTAACTTCAATTATTTCCTGCTTTTAGCGAGATAGTAATTCAATATCCGTTGTTTTTTAAGAAATTCATGTTTGTTAAAACATAAGGCATAGTAGTTATTTAAATACTGAAGAATATAATATCTCTTTACACATATTGATAGTTCACTTAAAGTCCTGATAGTCTTTCCAGAGATATATTATGCATCATAGTGTTTTTGTAAATCATTAGTACTAATTATATACAGACTAAATTGCATACCTTTCATTGGATTACGATATTTTAACTTATTGTTTCTAAATTAAGCGAAGGTTATACACACCGTAACCATTAACTTACAATAGATGTTGCGCGGGTCGTTCATAATACATGTCAGGCGTGCTAGTGTTAAATTTATCACACATTAAGTCTAATTTAAATTGATTTTGTTAGTATAGCACAGCCGGTTTTTCTCGGAAAGCTGGTGGAGTACTACAGCCCCGATCAGAACACAGTGAAGCCGAGGGAGGCCTACCTATATGCCGGTGCAGTTGTCCTGTGTTCAGCTCTCAATGTATTCTTCGTACATCCCTATATGATGGCTATTCTGCACATGGGAATGAAGTTCAGAGTCGCCTGCTGTTCTCTTATATATAGAAAGGTGAGTGAAATCCAGATCTTTAAAATTTAAGATAATTTTATTGACCAAGAGCAAGACTAACCTTTGACTTTCGATATTAAAAAATTTAGTTGCTTATTGAAATTAACATTACTTAATGTCACTTATTTTAATTTTTATACTTAGTTTTCATTTGTTTTTATATGTTTTGCATGACGCGAGAGGCAAGGAATCATGAATTAAAATTAATTTAAATTTAATTTGTAGGTATAATATTAGGGTATTTCGATCATTAACAAAATTATTTACCTTTTATTATTGAATTTTTTTTTAAGTCAATAAAGCGTCATCATGATCGTAAGTTTGTATATCGTAATATATTCTTATAATGTATCAATTCAAATAACGTGTTTGAATACTAATGGTGAATCAATGTTAACGGAAATACCCGGAAATGAATTAATGTCTATCGTTATATAATGTATATATGAGATATCCAGGTATCTATTGACTCATCACGATATCTCTGGAACCATAAGGCATAGAGACTTGAAATTTGGTAGGAATATTCCTTTTGCCGCATAGATGTTAGCTAAGAACGGATTTTACGACATTCTACCCGCAAGAGGGTTGCGGGGGTGTTAATTAAAGAAAATCAAATTTTTACATTAAAAACTTCAAACTGCACATTAACAAAATATATCTTTTATGGTATGTAAAACTTAGTCGGAATCTATTTTTCGACATAATGGAATCTATCCAAAGTAAATTTTAGGAAATCCCACCCTCAAAGGGCAGTTTTTATTTCTAAAACAATTCGCTTTAAATTCATGAAAATGGTACCAAAAAAACATTACGCAGAAGTCGCGGGTTCAGCGAATTCATTTGTACATTTACGTGTCCTTTCATTCATTAATTTCTTCGATACTATATTCCTTCAGTATTGGTATTTTTATTAAAATCCTACGATAACCTGAGTTATTTATTCAAAATGTGCATAATTTTTATAAAAATAATATGTAAAACGGTGTCAAATGTGTAAAAATTTTCATTCTTTCTTTAGAGGACTACTTTTTCATCCAAAAGTCCTGTTAGAAAATATCTATCCTCAGGAACAAGTATTACAACGTATACTTTGGTTAAAATAAGTAATTTCCTTATAGACATTTAAAAATGATTAGAAAATTTTAGGTGACATTGTTTGAACAACATAAAAAAAATCATGTGGCTTTTATTTGGGTTAAGGTTGAATGATCCCAGACAAGTATCCGCTTATACTGAAAATAGTCTGCGTGACTTTGTAAATATGTAACGTCACAATTGCTCAAGCGAAACCTTTGACAATGCGGGTATGGAAAAATATACCACGCCTTGTTGCTAATTCAATGAGCACTGTGCTACACTCGTCTTGTGTATAGATTCGTCGGCTGTATGAGGTTTCGGGTTCCGGGTTCAATTAAAAAAGGGATATTTCACTTAGAACATTTATCTGTTTTTGCATGAAGTTGGGTTGACGGTTTTACCCAGTGAGCATACTAGAGTGACGATCACCTTTATGTTATATGTAGAGATATGCATACGTATAAATGGATAACTAATATTTTAGAATTATTTTAGCTTTTGTAATCAACCCCTAGGCCAACGACATAATAAAGAATTTATTACCGAACTATCTATTGTATGTGTAACTGTGATATGTTTTTTAAGCAGCATTTAATAGCTATATTTTTTAAAAGACTACGACAAATTAATACATATCATTATGATATAAATTACTGGGCTTTGTTTGGTTTATTTTGCTTTAATTCGTAAGTTTATTAGATTACGGGTCCACTATTTGGAATCCATTCTATATGGATCCTATCAAAAGAATTTAAAGAATGTTGTACATGACAAAAAGCAGTTTGAATTAACCTCTTATAATGATATATTGAAATTCTTTAATACTACGTCGCTAGATCGTCGTTGGGTGTCTTTTTATTCAAAATTTTAAATAACAAAATGAGACTGTCCAAATATTCTAGCTCATATTAACTTTTCTGTGCCACGAGTAACACGTTTTATAACTTCAAACCATTCATTACAAAATCTTATAGAACGAATCTCGGTGCTCAGTGTTTTAGAAAGAATCTGCCGGGAACATAATAAGCTCTTCAAAACTACTCGTGTTGACATCCACTCCTCCTCCCTTCAAGATTACAAGAAATTATTCCGTCAATTTAGTAGTGCAAAAACCACATATTGTACCTATGCTTTTTATTCATGTTTTTATTTTCAAAATTTAGATGTAGACTTTACTTTTCCATTGTTACTTTCACATCACGTCAGTGTTATTTACTTCTCTCATTTACATTGTTTAGTTGTTTTATATGAAAACTTGCAATCCCGCACATGTGCAATTAAAAACGCATGCTGGTTTGCCTGTAATTAGATTTACACCATAAATATATTTATTTGTTATTCTTTTAAGCTCAGTATAGTGTATAATCTGTTCGTTAACCTAATAAATAAATAATATTGAATAACACACCCTAAAGAGCATTACAACATTAGAGAGCATTTCGTATTTGTATTGCATTGACGTTAACCACCAATTTATCGATCCATTGTATATGTAGATCTGTATCTAGCTCTGGAATTGTTTTTGTAATAACTGTGTTACAGAATACTGACTGGTAGATAGTAAAAATTACTACAAAATCGGTGCTATAAGCTCATGTGGCATTCGACAAAGTCAGTTAACAAGTCCGGAAGGTCAAAATCACGGACAAAATAATTCATAGACTTGTTAACGTAAGACTGCGAATTTACCTCATTATAAGTTATGCTTAAAATAAACTTAAAATTCGAGCAAGATACGAGTATATATCGATATTAATGTAAGCGAACTAGCAGGTATTAAAAAGCAACTCCCTAAATATGGAAATTATGATCCAATGAGGTGAATAAATTTTAAAATGATCCTAGTGTATAGGACGACATTTGACAGTTTTTTTTTTATTATTAAAGGTTTCTCCCAATTTTTTTTTTATAAAATATCGACGGCCCCTACATATAAACAGTCAAGTATCAAATCCTAATTTTGTAAGGCAGTTTTTCTCAGATAAATCATGTACTGCACTACCTTTTATACTATATTGTTGATTATTCCGTTTTAATCGCTGTATGATTACATAAAAATATGACTTTGGTTAATATAATTGTCAACATTATGAAAACGTCAAAATGCTAGTTGACTGTTTGTAAGCAGGGACATAGAAATTTTGAATTTTTGTAAGATACTTGAGAAATTATTGGTATTTATACAAACTTTTATGAGCTGTTTCACTCTTTCAAATATTTTTGCGACTAACATAAACCTGTCTTCAAGGCTCCATCTTAAATGGTTGTGCCGAGTTTTTAGTGCACATATTATGGTAAATACGGTATGTTGGTGTTTCGGACTTAAAACACTTAAATTTAAACCAATATTAATAACAATGTTACGTTATCACGAAACAATTAAAGGCGGACACAAAATTTAACTGTGACTGTCTGCTTTGAATCGGGCCAATTTAAAAATCAATGTTGAGTTTACTATTAAGATTGTCTCAATATTTGCCCGAAGTTCGAAAGTGATCCACTCCCGTGCCTCGAAGAGCCCGTTAAGCTGTCGCTCTTGCGCCTGATTTTTCTGCAGTCGTGTCGGATTCCCGTCACATCGTACTATGAGAGTGAAGTAGCGTGGACCAGCCTGGTGGGTCTATACTCTAAAAACCCTCTACTATGAGCGCGGAGGCCTGTGTCGTCCAGCTGTGGAACGTTAAGGGGCTGCTACTTACCTTACCTTACATTTAAATTTAAATATGTATCTGTTAGAAAAGATTTAAAGTGTATACAAGTTATAAATGTAGGAAAGAAACTTCACAAAAAATATTCAGTATTATGTAATTAAATTTTTATAATTTTAAGACGCTTATCCATGAGGATGTTCCTGTCGAAAAAAAGGGCTTAAAAACGTTATAGACAAACAGACTAGTTCTCATTTACAATAATATTGAAGGAGTGATTATAACGTGTGAATTAAAAATACCTGGTTATTAAAACTATCTATAATATAGGAATAGTTTGAAGAAGGCGTGCTTGCAAGTCATCACTACGCATTCAATTGTTTGCATAATACTCATTCAATGCCTTGAGAAAATCCCCGCTTTCGAGTTGTTACACGGACGTAGTGACCACGATTTGATTTTTGTGTTAAATTATTTATTCAAATAATAAACGCTCAAAAGGTTTGCCATATCAATTATGGCGTTTTATTCGCTTTTCCGTATTTTTTTTGTTTACTATGATATAATAACACTGTTAGTCAGCGTTGTCATCATGAACGAATACTTGAATTTTCCAAAAAAATTCTGTGTCTCAGACATACTTGCGTTCTATTGAGGCTTTCTTTAATATGCTTCAATCGTTTTTATTTTATAACTGACAGGTTAGTACTTGGCAAGTGATGATACAATCTAAGATGGAAGCGCATTAATCTGGTAAGAGGCAATATGACGGCCTCGCTAGCGCAGTGATGCGAGTATTCGATTTGCTAGCGGAGGTCCTAGGTTCGATCCCCGGTAGGACGAATTTAGGAAATTGTCTTGTAATTTGCCTGAGTCTGGACTGGTGGGAGGCTTCATCAAACAAAGAGATTTGTGTTCCGGTACGATGCTGTGTAGAAACCGTAAAGGGTATATCTCCTCTTAACAGATTAGCGCCCTTCCATCTTACACTGTATCATCACTTACCATCAGGTGAAATCACAGTCAAGCGCTAATCTGTCAGCAATAAAAAAAGGCAATTCTCCTCTTCTTGGTTTCTACAACGCATTGTGCCAGAACACAAATCTCTTTGCTGGTATACTGGTAACTGGCTACGGTCGAAGCCTCCCACCAGTCCAGACGCAGACAAATAAGAAAATGCAATTTCTTAAATTCATTCATCATGCATTTTACTATCATATTTAAGATATAAAGATTTAAGCATTTCCTTGATTGTAAGATTGTCTATTATTGGTTGTTAAAAGAAATCCAATCATACGAGTATATGCTACTACTATTTTCTCTTTTTTGTGTTGTGGTTTTTATTACATCATACAAAAGATCATTTGGTTATGTCATCTTAAAAAAGAGGCAGTCGCATCCTGGTTCGCTTGTCGCACAAGTTTTGTCTTTTGTCTTTATCGGTCCATAATATCCAAGAAATTAATAAAAAAAAACTTTGATTGAAAAAAATAATAATATTGGACCCGCTACTATCAAATTTACAATAGTTGAAGTTGTTTCCTTATTCCATGAAATTCCATCAAATTGTCTACAACATTTTATCCGCATGCCTACTAAAATTATGGACCTTATGTAATATTGATTCTGTAAGAATAATAAATTCATGGTAATTGACGGATTCACTGACGCTGTGGTGCGCGAATTCGCTTTTACGGCAGAGGTCCCAGGGTCGATTTCTGGCAGTGCAAATTAGAAAATTGGATTTTTTATTTGAACTCGGTCTGGATTCGTGGAGGACCTTGGTCGTGATTAGTTACTACTCTACCAGCAAAGGCGTGCCGTTAACCAAACAAAACTATTAGAGGTACCAGTGGAAACTATTAGATTTACAATTACTTCTTACCAGATTAGCGCACTTCTCCTACGCTATATATAAAATAATATTTCACGTTAAATATCAGTAACTAAATCGACCTCATATTGCAGACAGCTCTATTTTGAAGATCAAACAAAAATGAATGATTTATATGTGTTTATCTTCTGAGAAATTTTAGACTTTACTTGCTCTTGGTTTAGAATTTTTTTTTGTGTTTATTTGCTCGACATTGATGTTCTTTTCATTTTAATGGTTTCAAAAATACGTAGTTTTAAGTCTATTATGAATGTGTTAACGCAAATTTATTTTTAATTGAAATTCAAAATTATTTATTGCAATTAAATGCCTAATGTGGCGTCCAATACAATACAAAAAATAAATTTACAACGTAAACATTAGGTACATAAAACTTAATATAAATAAATAAAGTTGAAAATATATTGAATTTGTATATAAAACTTAATTATAAAAAGTCATGCATTTTTTTTTAAATATATTGTTAGTGGTTTTATGAAGTGGATTGTGGAGTCTGTTATTTATACCTAATTTTAACAGCTAAAGTGAATCTGTGTATATAAAAAACTTACTCGGTAATGAATATATAACTGAATATATGGCATTCAAAAATCAAAATCAAAATCAAAATATCTTTATTCAAGTAGGCATATTACAGCACTTTTGAATCGTCAAATTTTTGTTTTTTCTTTTCCTTTCCACACTCTAATTCTAATGTACGTCTGATGATGATACTCCAGAACGACTTAAAATCTAAAGTTACGAGGGTTCCTTCGCGCCCCGATCCGAGAAGAGCCCACAACAAACTCAGTCGGGTATTCTGTTTTTTTTTTTTTCATCATCATTACAATATCATGTTAGTTTAATATATTTCAATTCAAATTAGAGCAGTTCGTTCACTCCCACGCGTTTTTATCGTCTAAGTACTCTTGCAACTTATAATACGATTTTTCTATCAACTTTCTTTTAACAAAGACTTTGAATTTATTAATTGACATTTCTAAAACGTCTTGTGGGAGTTTATTATAGAAACGTATACAGTTACCCTTAAATGAGTTGTTAATTTTATGCAGCCTACTAGAATTTACAACAAGTTTGTTTTTGTTTCGTAAGTTATATGATATACATTCACTCTTTTTATTAAAAGAGTCAATGTTTTTGTGTACGTACAACAAGTTTTCTAATATGTATACGCAGTGAACTGTCATTATGTTAACTGCCTTGAATTTGTTTCTTAGCGACTCTCTTGGACCCATATTGTAAATCGCACGAACGGCCCTTTTCTGCAGCACAAATATTGCATCTATATCAGCAGCATTACCCCAAAGTAGAATACCGTATGACATAATGCTGTGAAAATAGCTGAAATATACCAGTCTGGCAGTATCAACATCTGTCAGACGACGAATTCTTTTAACTGCGTAAGCCGCAGAGCTGAGCCTGTTCGATAGACCACTTATATGGGGCCCCCACTGTAATCTGTTATCTAACGTAATGCCTAAGAAAACGGTACTGTCTACAAGGTCTAGTTCCTCATTATTAAGTTTAACAATGGTTTGCATTTGTTTAACATTAGGCAGACTAAATTTAATACATTTTGTTTTATTTGCGTTGAGCAATAAATTATTAGCTTCAAACCATTGTACCACTTTATTGAGAGAGCTGTTTACGTCGTCATAATTTGTTTGTCGCCTATTAATCTTAAACAACAGCGAAGTATCATCAGCAAACAGAACAATCTCATGATCACCCTTAACAAAGTAAGGAAGGTCATTGATATAAATGAGGAAAAGAAATGGTCCTAGTATGGAACCCTGTGGGACTCCCATTTTTGTCACAGACCCCGCAGAAAGCTTGCCATTGACACAGACCTTTTGCGTTCTATTGGTTAAATATGAACTCATCAGGTCTAATGCTGTGCCCGCGAGGCCATAGTGTCGCAATTTCCCGATCAGGGTTTCATACTGAACACAATCGAAGGCCTTAGACAGATCACAGAAAACGCCAAGCGCGTCACGTGAATCCTCCCAGGCCTCGTAGATTGCCTTGATTGGACTAAAACGCTCTGAAATATGTTTCATAAAAATGTTATTAAAGATTTTTAAAGGAAATGATTGTTTCTCATAAATTCTCAAAACTTTGTAATTAATTTCTTCCCCCACAAATTGTTCAAGATTTTCGATACAAAACGAAGATTATGTCCGTCCATCTCTATATATTTTTTCCGAAATTGTTCCAATTAGTAAAATTAGCATGCAGACAGAGCGACTTCTGCATAATTAACATTAGCATAGATATAAATGGTAGCCACAAGTGCTAATCAAACCTATATTTTGGTTAAAAACTGTGTGGTAACAATTTTATAAGTATACAAATAGGCACAAGCAAAAATAGTCTAAACATCGAGAAAGGACAACAAACATATTTTCTTATGCATACGTACGTATACTTAATCTGGCAATTACTTAACCTGTTTTAGTAGCTTAAAAATCGGTGTCACAAGATTTACTTTATGTTTCGCTTTTCTTACTATGTGAGTGAATATTTTTACAAACATATAATGTTACCAAATTTAAATTATGACGCTAAAATATACATGGTCGAAACTTTACATATACATTGTATACATTTTTTACAGTCTCTACGGTTATCAAAAACAGCCCTCGGTGAGACAACAGTAGGCCAAGTGGTGAACCTTCTATCCAATGATGTGAATCGTTTCGACGTGGCGATTATATTCCTACATTACTTATGGATTGGACCTTTGGCGACTGTTATTGTCACATACTTCATGTGGCTTGAAATCAGCTGGGCTGCTGTCGTCGGAGTTGCTTTTATGTTGGCGTTTATACCATTGCAAGGTACGTAGTTTTATATATTTCTTGATTTGAGATCCTTATATATACTGCTATACATGTTCAATATAGCACCAGCTGACTCTATGGACTTTTGTTATAACTAAAAATTAAATTCAAAATAATAATTATTCAGAAACATAGTGTTTACCCGACTGAGTTTGTTGTGGGCTCGTCTCAGATCAGGGCGCGCACGAACTTTAGATTGTAAGTCGTTCTTTAATGTTATCATCTGGCATTCATTTATATAATATATGGAAAAAACGATATTTGACGATTTAAAAGTGCTGTAATAGGCCAACTTGAATGAAGATATTTTGACTTTGACATAATCACGATAAAAACAACACAACACCACTGATTCGGGAACAAGCGACATGTAATAAACACTTAGCGACTGCCCTTGCAATATATTTATCGACACATAGTCGTATATGGTAATACGTTTAATAATATGCTAATTATTAATTGTGCAGCACGCATTTTGTCAATCGCTAACAATAATGTCAGACGCTTTATGGTTCTCTACAAAAGTTATTATGGTGGTTAAGCTGATGGTGCCTCTCTATCGCTTGTGCGATGTTATTGCTTGCACGCTCGGCTCAGACGAAACATGAGAATTAATCATGCTTTTAGACAAATTATATCGTCAAAATTTTATTTTTATGGCACAAATTAAAAAGACATTTCGTTCTATTGTGAAAGCTATAAAAACTTATCAGCAACATTATTGTGTAAATTATTTAACTTTGTGTCGTGTTGTGACATAACAAAGAAGACTACTTGCACAAGTCTAGTGTTGATATTACAATCCCATACACAGACATACATTTAATACGTCTAACCTAGATTTTTAATGCTGTAAGTAGTTCTTAGTCATACAAGTATTTATAATCTGAGGAAATGACAGCATTTGACGATTCTATAGTACTATATAAGTCAACTTGAATACTTTTCCTTGTCGACTTTTTGTTCTTATTTTTAATACTTAAATTAATACAGACCTTTATTCGCTCATTATTGTTTATGCGTTATGACGTTAGTGTTTATTCGCAAATTATTTCGTAGTAATTTGACTCCCTTTTGTATGTTAAGTCGTGCATTGTAAATAATATAAGGAAACGACTATGTTTGACGATTTAAAAGTACTGTATAGTATAATTCTACTTAAATAAACTCCAGTTACATAACGAATTTATATAGTATATAATTAAAGTAATACAGACCTTTATTCGCATATTATTTCATACATTATAAATAATACGAAGAGATAACTGTATTTCATTGTTTAAAAGTCCTGTCAAAGTCTACTAGACTTAAGTCAATTTTGTATTTTGGTTTGACTTTTGATAATCCTGTTACATAGCGAACGTATATAGTGTATTCTTAAATTTATACAGACCTTTATTCGCACATTATTACATACATTATAAGTAGTATTTCATGATTTAAAGGTGATGTAAGTCTACTTGACTAAATACATTTTTGATTTTGGTTTGATTTTGAACCGGTTGCATAACGAATGTATGTAGTATATACTTAGATCATAGATTTAGAAAAGGCCTATGATCGAGTGATGAGGAATGAGTTGTGGTCAACGTTATTTACGCACGGGGTGAGCGGTAATCTGATTCAAGCATTGAAATCTCTCTATGAGGGTTCTAGTGCTTGTGTCAGAATAAACGGGGCGTACACGGAGTGGCTCCCTGTCGAAAGAGNAGATCGTGGCAAGTGGAAGGACTTGGTCTCTGCCTACCCCTATGGAAATGAGGCGTGATGCTATGTATGTATGTATGTAGATTAGTACAAACTTATTCGCAAATTATTTCGTAGTCATTTGTCTCCCTTTTTTATGGACAGTCGTACTTTGTAAATAATATAAGGAAACGTCGATATGGAAGTACTGTAAAATTCAACTTGAACAAATAGTTATAGAATTATATAATATTTTTGTGACTCCAGTTACATAACGAACGTATATAGTGTATACTTAAATTAGTGAAGACCTTTATTAGTAGAATATTTTATAGTAATTTGACCCTCTTTGCTTTTATGGGCAATACATCTAATACAGCTCATACAAATCAATTAATACTTGGTGTTACTGGTTTACCTCTCGCTAGGTGAAATGCAAAGGTCACTTTGCATTTATAAATAAGAATAAATTAGACTGATATATATTAGTGAACTGTAAACATATTGCAGGATTTCTCGTCGACAGGTTTAGCTTTACTGTTTATATACGATGTAATAAACTGGATTTACGTTTCCTTGTATTTATCAAACAATTACATAAGGCTCTGTAGATTTTTTAAATCCTTAAAGGTCAAACAAATGTAGTCTAAATACATACTTTTAAACGAGACTGAGCCGTCACACCGCGCGAGACAGTTTTAATCCATTCGTTACTTTTACATATTAATTATTTAATATAACATTACTGACAATACGTTGTCAATAATAATGTATACATATTTTCTGAATAATGACGAAAAAATTATTGTTTTATTTTATATTATTAACATCTCCCTGAGAAAATGTTGTATTCTGTTATAAACGACAATTTTTTGATTTGTGATTTCAAATTTAAAGTTTTTTATGTACATTTTATTGGTTATTTGCATTTCGGTAAATTATATTTCTAATTTGGATCTGGTGTTCTTGCGTATCTTTGCCTAGTTATAATTTGACCAAGGATGTTAGTAATATTTCACTATGGTTAAATTATGACTCTATTTACGTTTTTATACCTGCATTATGGTATTTTTTTCCGCTGGGAGATGCTTTTAAACCTCGACTCTTGGGTCAGTAGTGTGGGACTGGACGAGCGACGACTAAAACCCAGCGGAAATCTCTTCATCCATTAATGAGCCACCAGGGGTCTAGCTTTCGCATTCATCTCTGGTGTCCTGGATAATTCCGACTGAAGATTCGTGAGGTGGTGGGAGGACTTACTCAAACAGGCGCTGTCATAAAATTATGGTTTACTTCCAGGTGTGTTTGGCAACGCATCTGTTGTTCTTTTCATCTTTTCACAGTCTTGAGTAATTTAAAACCATTGGTGAGAAACAGGCGTAAGGCAAACCACTTTAAGTGCAACGAGGTGTGTCGTCAACTGTCCAATGGTAGGCTAGTTATGAAAATTTCTTGATGTTATATTTATAAAATAATCAAAGAAAATTTGCTGTATTCAATTTCATAGTTCGCCAATCGACAAGTCAAGTCATAGTTATTTTGACATTTTTTAAAAACTATTGATAGTGAAATTAAAATTAAACCACTTCATGCGGTACGAGGTATACACCACATACTGTCTATTTGTGAGTTAGTAACGAGAATATCTTGTTTTGTTTATAATAATAGTAAGATCATATAGAAAAAACTTTATCCAAGTGAATCACCAACTTTACAATTTTAGGCTATTAGGAAGAATTTGTTAATGTTACGAAACTCGTAAATTAAATAAAAAAATCATTATAAACTTAAATATCAATACTAGTCAGTTTTTTTTTTTTTTTATATAGACCGATGACATAAACGGTTTTTTTGTTATTAATTTTTTTTTTTTGTGTATACGTTTGACTGTGATTTTGCCTCTTATTGCTTAACGACATGTCTTTGCTGGCAGGGTGATAACTAGTCCAGAACAATGAAAATTAAAAAACGCACTAACCATAACGTTAAAAGTTTTTTTCGTAGGTGTGGGTTCATATCCCGCCGATGATCACAAAATATATTATAATAGTAAATTTACCAAACCTTAGTCTAATCTGATAAGCAAATTACTACAAAACCAGTTTTATGTAATTTATATAGTATATAGTCAGTAATATCTACATAGTCATTATTAAAACAGCTGATCGAGGCACTCATTTCTTATATGCAATTTTCTAATTAACATATCTATTGTATAGTTTGTTTTTCATTTTATGTTGTGTTATTTCTATTAACCTTGACAGCTTAGCCGGTATGGAGTTCAATAATCCACCTATGCGTAATTTCTTTAATTAAAAATAGATTAAAGACAAATTTACTAATTTAATATATTTTAGCGTTCAAAATCATTATCTCTATATCTTTATGCCTAATTTATTCTCGTGTTAGACTCGCGAATCTAAACTCTAAATGTATCTTATTTTATTAAATTTATCAGCCATGAAATAAATGTTCGATTCAAAAATTATTATTGTAACGTTCAACATTTTAGAATACGTAAAAAAAAATGGTGAACGTTACAATAATAATTTTTGACTTGAACATTTATTGCATGGCTGATAAATTTAATGAAATAAGATACATTTAGAATTGAAATTCGAGAGTCTAACACGAGAATAAATTAGGCATAAAGATATAGAGATAATGATTTTGAATTTTAGAATTTATTAAATCACTAAATTAGATATTAATCTATTTTTAATTAAAGCAAAATATGAATTTGCGGATTATTAAACTCCATGGCGGTTAAGGTGTCAAGGTTAATAGGAATAAAATAAGATCCAATGAAAAACAAACTAAACAATAGATATGTTAATTAGAAAAATGCATATAAGAAATGACTGCCTCGATCAGCTGCTTAAATATTCACATATTGCTGACTATATAAAACTGGTTTTGTAGTAATTATCCGATAATCCTATCGGATTGGAGATTAAGCGGTTTGTTTAATTAACTATACGTATATTTTTCGAACTGACAATATGATCACTATACCCAAGAGAAGTACCTGCATAAAATTTAGTCTGATTTATTTAGTCACTGTCTTTCGATTTCACAGGTGTCTTACAGAAATCTATAACATACATAAATTACTTAAAAAAAGTAATTCATAGGATCCATTTTAAAATCCGTCGCCCAGTACACCCTACGTTACAAGTATGGTGTTTTTCCAAATAATGCTACTTAGTTGACTTCGACATAGATCGTGGTAACATAAACAACCTGCTATTTCGCGGCATATACCATAAACTTGATTTTAAATATGTTGTAAAACCACGTACAATTAAGTTTACAACTTATAAGACCGACCAGGTGTTGGATAACTGGACGAATTTAAATTTACACACGGCCCACTAATAAAATAGACTGACTGACTAATATTTTCGTAAACTTTCGGCATTTGACTCTTTCTTTACGCGCTGATTTTGACACTATATTATACTTTAGAGCAATATTGAAATGTCAGAAAGGTCTCCATTTAAATTCTTCTTCTACATATAAATTTTATTATTGTTTATGGAAAATATCATTATTGTAATTCTTTTTGTTAAAAGAGCAACTATTCAGTTAACTATTGAGTAGATTCACTACTAATGCACAGACTTGACCATTCAAAAGTGCTTCTTAAACCTAGCTGGAGCAATGGTGTGTATAATCGTTTCGCTATCAATCCTAGGTTCAATTTCTAGCAGAGAAAAGATTGTTTTATGTTATAGTAAGTAGCATTTATTTTATAAAAGCTAATATACTGTGGCATTGCAAAACATCTCGCATAATAACAATTAGTCATAAAATTTAAAGACGTAAACAGTTTTGTGTTATTAAATAATTAACACTCAAGTAATTCGATATGATTGATAAAATACAAATTAAATAGGTAATTGTTATGCATAAATATGATAAAAGCCGGTCGCGTGGAGCGTTGATCTATCTTTATATAGAAAATATATAAACAAGGGCAAAATTTTTCATTATACCGAATGGCAGCTTCAAAAGTTCTGGGCGGTTGTTGACATTATTTTTTTAAGATACGCCAATATTGTTGATAAAACAATTAATAAAACCGCATTTATATGATAAAAAAGTTAACGCTTTTTATACATTTTAAGCAAAAAGGTCTACGGCCTCCGATAGACGTGCCTTTTGTGATGACTGACTGAATACCTACAGACGTAGTCTAAAGTCGCTTAATGGATACTTAAAGGAAATGGATACTTCATTTAACGAATGATATGAACAACATATGTGTACGTAGGGAGTGCGAACTTATAGTGGCTATTTAAAACTGGCATGATCAGAAATTATGTAAAAATATCGCCATCAGATGTTTCTTTTTAACTCATCTATGCCAATAGTATAAACCTGGATCTACTGGTTCAATTAAAAAAATATATATATATTCCTATTGGATTTATAGATCGGGGAAGTCTACGGAACTATATAAAATCACGTTATGGGTAAGGAGCGGAGCATCAAAGAAAAATGTTGCATAAACGGTGAAAAAATCTATCGATTTTGAGAGCTTACGTTTCGAGCGCTGCATAAACTGTTAAACTCTTTGCTGTTCTTAAAAAGTTCAAAAAAATGTCCTCAAAAGCATATGCCCATATTTTAATTTTATCTTTTTTATTGGTATTCAAATTTGTTCTCTCAAGCTTTTAAAAAATCAACCATTAAATGTTGTTTCATCATCATATCATGAAGGAGAAGAAATAGTATTACAGTGCCTCTTGGCTTTAGTTCAGATATTAATAGTTAACGAGTTATTATTAGTCAATCTAACCCTGGACCTATGGTAGCGAAGCAAGAACTTCCACCATGGCATCAACAAGGCTTCAATGTTTTCAAAATTCGGTCAAATGTGAAGGTTTTGCTCACTGTTCTTCGACTGTATTGATGTGGTGCTTCATGAATTCTTGCCACAAGGTCGTACGGTCATTAAGCGATATTACCTTGACATTATGCGCCATTTGTGCTAAGCAATTCGTCAGAAACTCACAGAATTGTGGAAAAATCAATCATGGATTTTGCACCATGATAACGCACCAGCTTACACATCAATGTGACTATTTGGCCAAAAATAAAACCGTTATCATGCCTCAACCACCGTATTCACCGGACTTGGCACCCGCTGACTTTTTCCTCTTCCCAAAACTGAAGACACCGATGAAAGGAAAGCGTTTTGCTACGAAAAAGATATAAAAGAAAAATCTAAACAGGAGCTGTTGGCGATACCAAAAAGCGCGTTTCAGGAGTGTTTCGAGGATTGGAAAGAACACTGGCATAAGTGTTTTATACAATGCAAGCATTTATGATGTTTTTCTACATTTTGAATCCCAATGAGGAATCGTAAATATTAATTAAACACATGAAGTAGTCAAATTTGATAGTTTCGATCACAAGACGTCTTAGTACAACTAATCCAAGTGTGCACTACAACTGACCATCAAGGTGTCTATATAATAGCATCTGATAGCTATTTATAATATGGCAATTATGTGCAATTGGTCAGTTATTAAGAAATATTTTGTAACACCTTCGCTAATCTATTCATAAGTATTTAAAATAAGCCGTGCTTGAACATTGTATATATAATGGTAGCGTCTTATCGATTTTGTAATACGGCAGTTTCTTCGTGTGTTATTGGACAGACTAAGCAATCAACATTTTGGCGTCTTTTTACTAGTATGTTAATGTATCCAATATATAAAATTCTCGTTTCACATTTTGTTACCAAAGGCCTCCGAAACGGTTTCAGCAATTTTTATGATTGCATTGTGTATTATTTTGATACCTCTAAGGGATAAGCTCCACTCCACTCCGAAGAAACTTTTTTTAATGAAAATAAATCAAACTTTTAACACTAAAATATACAGTAGAAATAAATAATATGGCAAAACAACGTTTGTTGGATCAGCTTTATTTGTATATATACTGAATTATTCATAAAATAATTTCTCATTTATTCTTTTAATTTCAAATATTTTTTTTAACTTTTATTAGAAGACTCTTGATAGCTATACAGTTTCTTTCTAAACATTAATTATTAATTATTCCAAAAAAATCACTTTATCAAAATATAGATAATATTTTGATAAAGTGAATCTAAAATTTAAAAAACGTAGGGTGGACTTAGTTTGTAACATAAACTCATGCACAGAAATCGTAAATCGTCACTACAGATCCCTAAGTTCTCCTCTATACAATAAGATAAATAAATTGTTAGGCATTTACCCTTTATCCACACATGTTTGTAAAGTTAAATGTATGACTTGGCTACAAACGGTAACTTATGATGAGACTGAAAAATTTCTTGTGATTTGTAAATGAATAAATAGTTATACACATTCCCGTAAACATTCTGATTTTAAACACACACATCCCGAAACATGTGTGATTATGTATGACTATACATACTCACACATATAAACATATAGAAACTTCATAGTATTAATTGACGGCCTCGCTGGCGCAGTGGTGCGAGTATTCGCTTTGCTAGCGGAGGTCCCGGGTTCGATCCCCGGTAGGACGTATTTAGAAAATTGTATTTTCTAATTTGTCTGAGTCTGGACTGGTGGGAGGTTTCGGCCGTGGCTAGTTACCACCCTACCAGCAAAAACGTACCGCCAAACAAAGTGATTTGTGTTCCGGTACGATTCTGTAGAAACCGTAAGGGGTATATCGCCTCTTAACAGCTTCCATCTTAGACTGTATCATCACTTACCATCAGGTGAGATCACAGTCAAGCGCTAAAATGTCAGCAATAAAAAAAAATAAACTGACAATAACATTGTAAAGACTTTTTTACAAATAGTTTGCGAAGATTTGCCGTTGACTTCTGCAACGCAGTTATTTACTATTGCAGTGTCATCGTTGCCTATATTTTAAAAAAATCTAAAAGAAAAAAATAAAAAAGGAAAAATTAAAAAAAGCATGCAAACCGTTCAAAAGAAATATGTTTAAGAAGTTTGTGCTAAATGGCGTAGGTACAGGTTTTTATATTACCTGCCGTCATTGTTAGTAACCATAAAACTTATTCAATTTTACAGCATATTTGGGTAAACGGACGTCGGTGTTGCGGTTGAAAACCGCACTGCGAACGGATGAACGAGTGCGGCTTATGAATGAAATTTTATCCGGTATACAAGTTATCAAGATGTACACATGGGAGAAGCCGTTTGCAGATTTGGTCGCTAAAGCCAGAAAGTGAGTAATCAACAAAGCCAGAATCAGTTTAACCTAACACTAAGCCTTGAGACAGGAAAAGGTTGGCAAAATACCTAAGTATTATTAACCCGATGAGGTATATATAGTTTCAAAAAACCAAATTATTATTACACTATTAGTTCCTAAACTGAAACCTAACTAATTATTAATTGTTACCTCTAGTTACGTAATATCAATGTCACCCAATTTATAAATTTATTATTTTGAAATTTAGTACTAAGATTAAATTTTACTAAGGTACCTTCAAAAGTGCACAAATTTTGTTATTTATTCGCCCTAACTTCCAATTAAGTGGATATTGTACTCTTTATGGTAATAATACCCGGTTTCACCATCGTCCCCTAATCTTTATGTGTTTCCTAAGTACATTTAGGGGCCAGTCAAGAATTGTTTCTATAGAAAGTTCTACATATGTTAGCTATAGCTAAGGCGTCCTCTAACTATGTGAAACTTTAGGGAATCTAGATAGATAAGTGAAAATTAGTATTGCTGTGCCTTACTCTAGACAAAATATTTTATTGAGTTAATAATTATTTTTTATACAATTGACGATAAAAGTTATAACTTATTTCACAAAATGTTCATTACGTAGTTCAATCACTCGCTGTGCCTTAAATAGATCAATGCACTTTCTGTTTTAATTGCAAAATAAAAAAATATTCATTTTAATTTTAGGCAAGAAATCAAACAAATTCGAGCCACTTCATACATTCGTGGTGTTCTGACATCGTTCATAATGTTCACCACTCGGATATGCTTGTTCTTCTCCATTCTCGCTTTCGTGCTGGAGAATAACGTCATAACTGCAAAGCAAGTCTTCGTTGTCACCAGTTTTTATAACATCTTGAGGCAGACAATGACTGTATTCTTCCCTCAAGGTATATTAACATTCTATTTAAGTGAAAACTACTTCTGTACATTTTATATTATAGGTGTTGACCGACACTTAACCGTCATCCCCGGATATGTAACGCTCGTTCGAGTATAGTCGGTTTTCGTCGACCAAGTAAGCGAGAGAGATGCAATCAATGCGTCACTGCTATATTTTGATTCAGTATTTAATGTGACTTTTCTGACAATACCTTATTTCCATTAATTTCTACATAATTAGGTTTTGAAAAATGAAAAAAATCGCTGTGATTAAAAAGTATAATAGAGTATCTAGTCTTCGATAAATGACATGGACACAAATGATATTCTTTAAAATTTATTTTGAATGACTTTTTCATTTGAAAAAAAATGTTATTACCCTAAACTTTCAGGTATAGCTCAAGTAGCAGAAGCTACTATATCAATAAAACGCTTGCAAAACTTCATGCTATATGAAGACACGAGTAAACCAGTACCAGGGCTTGCAGAAATACAGACTTCTACTAAAAAAGGAAAGGAATTTGTAGAGGAGAATAGAGATTCTGTTCTTACGAAAGAAGCACTGGATATTAAAGAAGTCACTAAACCAATGCTTGAAACTGAAGCTGATACAAAGAAGGAAGAGCATTCTAAAGGAAATGGTGAGTGAAATTAAAGTGTGATGCACCAAATTATATGTTAGTGTTAGATTGCAGTATATTATTATAACCACATTGTATTTTGCACTTTCTTAACAGGCTTTTATAATTTTTTTTTACTATCTTGTGCCAGTGACATCGTCTAATTCCAATTAGTATTAATGACTTCTTCCTCCGGCTTTATTCCACTTTTAATCGGGATCGGCACTTCTCTTTAATAGTTTATCTCCAAAGATTACATTCGTGGCCGACCATGGATCTGCGCTCTCTTTCACCAGGTCTTTTAGACATTAGTCACTAGACTGACATACTTAATATTATACCAATTAACGTAATTAAACCAAAGCTCTCAAAAATATAGACGTATTCTCTGATACTAGCTAGTAATACCATTTAAGCTATTATATGTGCAATCATATTACATAGGAGGTTTCCTCAAATTATAAGAGAATGGACAAATTCACGGACATCCGCTAATAATCATTCATAATAGATTAGTAATCTTTCAATTGGGAATCAAAATGTTTTCGCAATCATAGCTAGACAGATCTACGCGATATAAGCAATTAAAATTTATTAAACTTTAATATATATGTAACGTATGCAGGTAAAAACAATGCACCTCTAGAATCCGGGGAAGAAGATGATGAAGAACTGGCTACAAAAGTAGAAGAAGATGCGCGTGGAGTTCGTCTCAAACACGCTACTGCTAAGTGGATAACGTCACACTCTGAGAATACGCTCACTGACTTGTCCCTTACGATAAAACCCGGCAAGTAAGTTACTATAAGATTTATTTCTTTCGTATTTATTAAATCTAATGATCTTACTAAGTAAGATTCCAGTTGCTCACAGAAGCAATATATTATACATTGTAACATACACAACTTCTTTAAAAGAGTCCGCTGAAGTTCTTGCCGGTTTCTTCTCGGCGGATTCAACTTTCCGAACTGGTGGTAGATTTGTTACCAACGGACAGACTACTGATGTTTCAAAAGTTCTTTTTAAGCTTACTTGAGTAAAGAATATTTTGATTTTTGATTACAGGTTGATAGCAGTAATAGGGCCAGTTGGTGCGGGTAAATCATCTCTACTGCACGTTTTGTTGAAAGAGCTACCATTAAAGTCCGGCAGTGTTCACATTGGTGGCACTATATCATATGCAAGTCAAGAACCATGGCTGTTTGCAGGTACGTTACTGTTACTGAATAAAATTCGTCAACTCCTATTAATTCGTTTATTTAATGTGTATTATAACTAATAATATATAGTGTGTGTATCTGTCTCTTCTAGTTTCTAATGATAAATAATAATATAGTTTATTTCTGCACTATATGTACATCTATTGACTAGTTTTTTAAATAAAAAAAATAGTTTTTTTTTGTGCAAATACTATTGACTATTTATTAATTACATTTGTTTTGCTAAAATTTATACAGCTCCATCTATTGAAAGCTTACGTTATTTCGTTGTTTACGTTCATATTAACGTTCATTCTATGTAATGAGTTTAAGAACTTCGTGCTAGGTGGCGCTAATAACTTTAATAAGTGGAAATTGACTGTTGTTTCTTTGTATCGTTACTTAAACAATTTTTTTAGTGGAATTTAAACATTGTTTTAGGAAGTGTCCGACAAAACATACTATTTGGTCAACCAATGGATCGTCCGAGATACAATGCGGTTGTACGCAGATGTGCGCTTGACAGAGATTTCAGTCTATTCCCTCATGGAGATAAGACAGTCGTCGGAGAGAGAGGAGTTAGTCTCAGTGGAGGTAAATTTTTCTTAACTAATGTTACAAATTCGCAAATAAGTGTCCATTTATTGAATCCAGAGATACTTAAAATTTATGCCTTTCCCGTTGCCATATTTTGTAGTGTTGAATTAGACACTGCCCCCTAATTTATTGACTAATAGTAGAAGTATATTTTCAACTAGTGAGCCTATTATTGGACTATAGTCAGTTTATTATTTATATTTTCAAATAAAACTTTCTTTATATCGTCCATAGAAGTGGGTCATTTTATTAATGTAAAGACAAAACGTCATGTGGTACGTTGATGAATTTGCCACTTCTAATTTGTCCGAACTTGGACTGATGGGATGCTTCGACACTGTCTAGTTACCATCTTACCAGTAAAGACGTACTGCCAAGTAAACATATTTCCGGTCCGGTAAGATGCTGCGTAGAAGCCATAAAAGGCTAAATCTCCTTTTACCAGATAAACAAAACTTATTGCATTCAAATTTATCGTACACCAACACTAAGATCGAAAAAATATCGATTTTTTTCATCATATTCTTTGTGTGCGCGATACGTTTTACTTGACTACTTACTAAAAATTATAAATTTCAAGCTTCAAATTGCTTTTTATTGTACTGCAACAAGACTTTTTTTAAATATAGCCATTGGAAAAATCACATAAAATTTAAATTTTTTTGATCCTTTAACCTGTTCCACTATTATATAAGATGTTAGGAGGCCGCTTCTGACAACGAAAACAGACTGAAGTGCTAATGCCACCTTTGATAAGTGGAAGAAGAAATCGATCTTGATTTAAAAAAAAACTCATATTTTTATTAGCATTACTTACGCTCCATCGTGGTAGTACAGCTAAATGAAATCTTTTTTTTAATAAAAATACATTATTCTACTAAAAAAAAACCTAACAGTGTAAAACCAAATTAAAAATCAGCTGACGCCCGGGTCAGCCGCCGCGCCTGTGCGTTTGTTGATCCGAACGTCAATTGATTTTTGATTTTGGTTCATTGTTGGTTTTTTTTTAGTTAAATGTTTTTTTTATGAAACTTTCATTACATTTAGTTTTACTAACACGATGGTGCGTAAATAATGCTAATGAAAAGCTTTAAAAATATATTTCTTTTAATTAGTACTATCGTCTGGCTTCGATTTCGGAAGCGGTATCCTAATACCTTGTATAAATAACGCTTGATTTGTTATTGTGTTTAGGTCAACGAGCACGTATATCTCTAGCCAGAGCGGTTTATAAACGTGCTGACATCTATCTATTGGACGATCCGTTATCAGCTGTTGACGCACACGTTGGCCGCCATTTGTTCGAGTCTTGCGTTGTTGGATATCTACGTAATACCACACGGGTGCTTGTCACGCATCAGCTTCAGTTCCTGCGTGATGTGGAGCAGGTTCGTATATTTATTTGTACTTTCCTAGATATCTTTACATAACACAAAATGAAGGGTTTGAGTCGCGGATAGGACCAATTCCAAATTGATTTTGGGTTTTCTAAGAAGAGCTAAGGATTGGCTTGAAGTGTAGAAGTTGACGGTATGTTACAACTCCGTACCTCGAGAAGCACGATAAGTTAAGGGTCCTGCGCCTAATCTCTTTCTGGAGAGCGAAGGTATTGCACATACATTTGTACATATAACAATATCTCTTGCGCATATGGCGGATTATTATTAGTGTATAGATAGATAGAATACTCTTTATTCTACACCACATACGTGAAACACGTAACAGAGAAACAATCTTAACAGATAGTACAAATTAGGCGGCCTTGTCGCTTATTATCGATTTCTACCAGGCAGCCTTAGGGTTAGGTAGATTATATGAGGTACAAAGGCTAGGTGGTGGTCTCTAATACATATAGACATACATACAAATATTTCTACATACTAATACATATACCTTTAAATACATACAGATACTTAAATACATATTTTAAATAGATATCGTCGTCATTAAGAACATACGTAAGGTAAGTAGCAGTCCATTAACGTCCCACTGCTGGGCACAGGCCTCCTCACTCATATGAGAGAGGGTTTTTAGAGCATAGACCCACCATGCTGCTCCACTGCGGATTGGCGGGCATAGTACACAAGTGCACTCTCTATTCCTTATCTCTCATAGTCCGGTGTGACGGGAATCCGACACGAACGTAGAGAGATCGGGCGCAGGACCGACGGCTTAACGTGCTCTCCGAGGCACGGGGGTGGATCAGACCACCAGCTTCCCAACTTCACGCAAATATTGAGAAAAGCTTATTAGAAAACTCGACCGGCCCGACCGGGACTCGAACCCAGGACTCATGTCTGTAGTCGAACATGCTAACCACTAGACCAATGATGCGGTGATTAAGAACATAAAGAGAGGTAATGATTCTTTACCCGCTTCTTGAATATATCCAATGATTTAGCTTCTCTTATTGTCAGAGGTAACTCGTTCCATAAAGTTAGTACATATTATAACCTAAGAACTAGGTTTAATTAAATTTATCAATTTTTGTTTGATTCGTAGATAATAATATTGAAGAACGGAGCAATAGCAGCTGCTGGTGATTTTGAAACACTCAGTGCATCTGGTTTGGATTTCGCCACATTACTTGCTAGAGATGAGGATGAGGAAGATAAACCAACTCCTGAAGAAAAGGCTAACTTGGAGATGGAAGAATCAGTATTGCAAGGAAGCTTCCGGAAGAGGCAGATGAGCATTCACTCTGTAAGTTTGAAAATTTGGCTTTTGGGCTTAAAAATACGAAAAGCATATGAATGTCATCATATTGCGAATCATAAAAAGATTCCTGTATCATATTTGATACATAGGTTGTTATTGATTGTTTTTTTATTTATGTTAAGGTGAGTTCAGTGGATAATCTAACAGCAACCGCGCCTCCTGAAGGTGGACGGGAAGAAGCTGAGATGCGTTCAGCAGGCGCAGTTTCCGGGAAAGTGTACGGTGCATATTTGGGAGCAAGTGGTCATCCCCTTCTTGTTGCATTGATGGTTCTCGTAGCTGTGCTGGCACAGCTGCTGGGATCAGGCTCCGATTGGTGGACAAGCTATTGGTGAGTCTTTTTAACTCCTACTGCTCTATTCATATATCTTCAAATCAAATTTTCAAACTTTGATAAAATATATATTTTTTAAATGACGTTTAACGTAAATACTCAAGTATTACTTAATTTATTATAGTATTTTGGGAAAATTTACAACGCCATCTATGGAAATTAAAGAGCATGTGTGTCATTCTTTATTTGCTACGAAGCCCGAATCGACACTGTAAATGACAAGGCACCCCCTGCTATTCTTGATTTTAATTAAATATCTAAAGGGTTAAAACCTATTATCTTTAGACAATAGTAATAGTAATAGGTGCCAGATAATTGTTAAACTGACTTTATATTGCCAAGGTGCATGAGGGTAAAATTTTTATGGCTGAAACGCGTGGTTAGCGTCACGAGGATGTGCAGCGTTTTTTGCTAATTCGTTTGAAGGTTAGGTAGATTTAACATTTACAAATAACCCGTGGCATTATAATTTGCCACTCGTCGTTTTATAATTTAATATACTATTTTTCATAAAATGTGAATATATCATAAATACTCTTTTCTAAAATTTAAATTTAAAAACAAAATTTAATTAATAATTTTTAATATTGATAAAAAACACGTGCCATTTTTATTTACAATTCATCATTTGAGATTGCAATAAATTGCGAAGAAGTTTCACTTCTGCCATGTGTACTTTGTACTCACGCACTTTTGATTTTGTATAGACAAAACTGGAAACGTTTGTGAATTTTCAAAATTATTCCAAATACAGGGTAAATGAAGAAGAAGATCATCCACAATCGGTAATAGGAAGCTTAGACAGAGAAAATATAACAGACTCAAGATTATTTGCGGGGAACTTTACTCAGTCGCTACTTGAAAACGCACATTTCAAATCCGGTTTAACTAGATACGACTGCATCTACATTTATACTGGTGAGTATTATTTACATATTCAAATAATGAGAGAAACGGGATTAACTATATGTATCTAAGGGAAACAAATAATTCACTGTAAGTGATTGTGGGAAACACGGGATTAATTATGATAAACACGGGATTGACTTTATGTGTGTGGGAAACACGGGATTCACTATAAAAAATGTCCTCGGAAAAAAAAATATTTTTTCTCTCTAAATCTCTCTAATGTGGCGCAGACAAAGTTACACGGGTCTTCTAGTTTATATTAGCAGTAAACAATAAATCCTACTTGAAAATATAATATACTGTAACTGGTACTTTTTCATTCAACCAGGTATGGTGGTGGCGCTAGTGGCGGTGTCTCTTCTCCGTTCGTTCATGTTCTTCTCCATGGCAATGCGCGCTTCGACTCGTCTACACAACAACATGTTTGCGTCCATCACTAGAGCGCCTATGCGGTTCTTCCACACCAACCCTTCTGGAAGAATCTTGAATAGATTTTCAAAGGACATGGGAGCTGTAGATGAAGTTTTACCGTCAGCTTTGCTGGATGTATTGCAGGTAATTCTAGCATTTAACTTACAGACGCAAAAGATCATCATAAATATTTAAATGAGAGTATTTTCTTTCGAATTGCATGATGATAAGTGAAAATATTTCCTCCGACATAATCATTAATATACCTCTGCTTTGGATGTATAGTGATGCAATTTCAAAAAACCTAATTTTTGCCGATTTGAATAATGAGCTTTTAACAAAAGAAAATGTAGACTATTCTGGATTTTATGGCGTTCTACACTAAAATTTCGTATTGTTAATAATCTTTACGGAAAGCAGCGATTTATTGTATTTACCTAAATACATATCGACTCTGGAAAGCAAATACGTAGTAACGCGCAAATCTAATAAAAAACAAAAATAATTATAACATTTTTTTTTTCAGATTGGACTATCGCTGATAGGTATCGTAGTAGTCGTTGCCGTGGTAAACTATTGGCTCCTGTTACCCACAGTGGCTATCGGGCTGGTGTTCTACGGGCTGAGGATTTTCTATCTGGCCTCCAGTCGCAGCATCAAGCGCCTCGAGGGTGTGAGTGAGTCATCTCTGAGACTAAACTGCCTTTTAGTGCCACTATACGACCGATCTATCTATATATATATATATATATAATTTCATCCACTCTATTTTTATTTTTTTTTTATAAGAACACCTTTTGTCAGCGGACGGCGCACAAAATAAATCTTAATTAATATATGTTTATTGTACATATATAGTTATTAGTTGCCGACCCGGTAAAATTCGTATCGCCACAGAATCAATAAATAAAAAACGCGACCTTCACAAAGTCCGTCAAAATATATAGTTGCCATTAGAAGTTGTCAAGTTCAAATGTCAAAAACAAGTGAGAAATAATCAAAGTATACTTTTATATTTAATCTGATTTTTGAAAGATGACCATTCATTGTTTGACAGGTAGGAATACTTTCCAAGGAAAAGCAAAATTAATCTTTCTACTATATTCCTAGCAATTTTCTCGTATTTACTCACCTTTTAAACCTTCCACAAATAATTCAACACTAAAATTCAACAATTTAGTCCATTCTTTTTCGAGTTTAAGCGGGACTAACGAACAGCAATTGATTTTTATAGAATATGATAACTGTCATTTTCAAAATAATTCTACAGCTCAGTACTTTATTGGGACTGTCAATTATATATCAAGTCCGAAAAGACATTAGATATTCGCACCTTAACGTTCAAAATTGATGTAATTTTTTTATGCTAGCTCGGAGTCCAGTGTTCTCCCATCTCAACGCATCACTACAGGGTATCACAACAATACGAGCTTTTGGCGCTCAAGAGGCTCTTATAAGGGAATTTGATAATCATCAGGATCTCCATAGTTCGGCTTGGTAAGCACCTTTTATTAATTTCTTTATTACTAAATACTTTATTGTACACAAAAGAAAAATAAACATTTCAAAGATCAAATAAATTGTATATTTTAAATTAATAAATTTATAATGTAAAGAGGAAACATTTGTAATGTTTTCACACAAAAACTACTGGGTTGATTAAAAAAAAATTTTCACCATTAGAAAGCTGCATTTTCTCTGAGCAATATAGACTATATTATTTTCTAAAAAAAAATGCATTAATATAACCCAAGGTGCGAAACAAAAAATCTGTTATCTGTTATCTATTGATGATAGAACAACAAATTTTTTACAATATAGAACATATTAATATATATAAAAAAGTCCGAAATGTGTCCAACTACTGTACCATATGTCCAATTACTGTTGTTATGCCACTATAACTACTTTTTGAAAGTTTATGGAAGTACCGACAATGATCAAACAATATAATATTATTATTCATTTATTCAGCAAAATCTACATACTTTAGAGACATCCATGTTTTTCTTAAAATTAGCTTAGTGTATCCATGTTATGTAAGTTCTGTATTTGAACTGGGTGAAACCTGTGTTCCAGCTGCCAGTGGTGACTCCCTACGGTGTTTTATTTAAAAAAGATTTTGTTATCTAATATATAAAATTTCCCTGTCACAATGTTAGTTACCGTACTTCTTCGAAACGGCTTTACGGACTTGTACCAAATTTTATATCCATATTCAGTAGGTCTGAGAATCGCCTACTATCTATTTTTCATACCCCTAAGTGATAAGGGTTGTTCACCCTTAATTTTTTTTAAATTTTTGGACGAAATATTTTGTTTTTATTTTTTGTTATACAGCAAACAAAAATACCTACAACCCTAAATTTTGACCTTTCTATCATCAACCTTTATTTTTTAATAGCGACAAAAGTAATTATTATGGCATAAAACAACGTTTGCTGGGTTAGCTAGTGTTTAATATAGCCAACGTAGTTAGGCGATATAATAACTAATATCTCTATTTAAAAATGATGGTTATTGAAACTGTCTCCTTTTTGTTCTGTATTTTTTTTTGTATTTGGGTTGCCCTTAACATTTGCCCTAAATATTTTCAGGTACTTATTCATTGCGAGCTCGCGTGCTTTTGGATTTTGGTTGGATCTGGTGTGCGTCATTTACATCGCAGTGGTTACACTCAGCTTCCTCGTCTTTGGAAAAGGTAGATTGAAATATATTTCATAAGCGATATAATAAATGGTTTTATACTACAACAAGAACCGGTTATATTATATATAGTAATATCGTAATGAGATAATAAAGCGACTTACTAATGTTAATAGGCTGCTGTTTACCTTATCTTACATTTTTTAGAGGAATATGGTGGAAATGTGGGATTAGCCATTACCCAGGCCATGGGACTTACTGGAATGTTCCAATGGGGAATGAGACAGTCTACTGAATTGGAGAACCAAATGACTAGTGTTGAAAGGTGAGCATGTAATTTTTACTAATATTAAAAATGTGAAAGTCCCAAACAGAGGTTCTCGGTTCAATATTTTTCAGAGAATTTTCTCATTGACGTATAAACAATCTATACATTTGATTTCCGGTATGATGCAAAAACTGTAATGTGGTAAAAATTATTCAGAGATAGCAAATTTACTTATAACTCCGTGTTAACATTCAATTATGCCCCGCTACATAATTGCATCCAAAAACACAGACACACTCAAACTTTAAAACTCCTGCACACATACACACACACACACGTACACAGACAAATACGTATACAAACACGCCTTAGATCTCATTCTAATATTATACGACAAATTTATTTTTCCCAAATATCTGAATATTTATTAATAATTATTATTGTTTGGTAAATAAATAAAGTCGTCGGGGTTGGCAGCGGAATCTCTTCCGGAGATTCTTAGCACCCCCTGCCCCGCCGTTATCATAACCGCTGCCAGAGCTAGGAATAGCGGGGCTGCCGGGGACTGGGGGCCATTGCTGCCTTGTTGTAGTCATCGTGGTTGTGCCAGTAATCACCACGCTTGGCAGGCGGGTTGGTGATCGCAGTGCTGACCCTCTCGCACCGATAACGCTGCTGCCCGTTATCGGTCTGTGGCATTTAGGTCAGCGAGGAATGGATATACCGCCATTTATCGGTATGGGAGTTGGATAGGAAAGATTTGGTACGTGGGATAAGAGGAGTTTTGGGGAGCATTAGGGTTAGGTATAGGACATTACTGCCGCGGACAGAAGAGTGAAGAGCGGTAGTAATAGCTCGAGGCACCCGGGGTCGCTTACCCGCATGCTTAGTTAGTAACCGGACAGATTATCTGACTAAACACCCTCTGAGTAAAACCCGATATCCCTCAGTCAATCAAATTTCGTCCGATATCCCTCAGTGCCTGAAGACGAAGCTCTTCGAACAGTGCGTGTTGCCAGTGATGACCTACGGCTCCGAAACGTGGTCGCTGACTATGGGCCTCATTCGAAAGCTCAGAGTCACTCAGCGTGCGATGGAGAGGGCTATGCTCGGAGTTTCTCTACGCGATCAAATCAGAAATGAGGAGATCCGTAGCAGAACCAAAGTCACCGACATAGCCCTACGAATCGCGAACCTGAAGTGGCAATGGGCGGGGCACATAGTCCGACGAACCGATGGACGTTGGGGCCGGAAGGTGCTGGAATGGCGACCCCGCACCGGACGACGCAGTGTAGGAAGACCCCCCACAAGGTGGACCGACGATATAAGGAGGGTCGCCGGTAGCCGCTGGAGCCAGGCGGCACAAGACCGGGCCTTGTGGATGTCATTACGTGAGACCTATGTCCAGGAGGGGACGTCCATCGGTTGAAGCGACGACGACGACGACGACGAAATAAATAAAACTATTACCTAGCCTGCGCACTCCAATCTTAGACTTTATCATCATTTACCATCACTTGAATATCCAGTCAAGCGCTAACAACAATTTGGAATAAGAAAATTCACTGTATAAAGGAAATCAAAAGAAACTCAGCTGGGAGTTCTTACGCACCTGAGTTTGTTGTAGTTTATTCTCAACCTTTAGTACCTTTAATATCGTCATCACTCGTACAGTGAAATAAAATGGTATAATGACGTTTTAAAAATGCTTAATGACCATATTCCCAAAAAGAATTTTGATTTGATTGTTATATTTCCTTTCCTTTTTGTGCAGAATACAAGAGTACTCGAATATAGAATCGGAACCACCTTTGGAATCTGAGCCAAATAAAAAACCACCCCTCTCGTGGCCTGATGCTGGAAAGCTGGAATTCCATCACGTGTTCCTTTATTATGCACCCGGAGAGCCTCCAGTCCTTAAGGATCTCACTCTGGAGATCTTACCAAAGGAGAAAGTTGGAATAGTCGGTAGAACTGGTGCTGGAAAATCGTCTCTTATAAATGCATTGTTCAGGTAAATATTTTACAGACCTTTTAAAAATTTACACATTCTAATGAAATGATGCTAAAAATGTGTTTGAATGTTACTTTCATTAACAATGTGCACTAAAAAAAACGTTTTTAAATTTTCCTATTAGAAACATAAAAAGAAAAGATTGCCTAGCGATGACTTCAACTTTATATATTACTCGTATATATATATTAGTGGAAGCTTTAGTAAGTGCGAGTTTTAAGTTGTATCCTATGTTAGTATAAAAGTTATTGTTTCCGTCCCAAATAAATAAATAAAAACTTATGGATCAAGGTATGGTACGCTCTCAGTTCTCAGTTGCAGTACAAAGCCTATATTTTTTTCAAGGTCTAAAAAAGTACGTCAAATTGAAGCTTTCAAAGCTTTTACTAAAAAGATATCAAGATTGCATATGGCCCTTAAAGGCAAAAACTTTACAAAGAAGTGCTGTGGTTCCCTTAAATTTCATTAGTTGATTTATTGAAGGATACAACAAAATTTAAAAATTTTATATTTTCTCGTTTTAACTCCCCGAAAACGTCACCGTGTCACCGCAAAATTTAATAATAGAATATTCTTTATTGTACACCACAAACATAAAACAAGCAATACAGAAAACAAAACTTAGAGAACGGTACAATTAGGCAACCATATCGCTTATTAGTGATTTCTACCAGGCAACCTCAGGGTTAAAGAGATCATTTAAGGTTAGAAGGGTAGGTGGTCCATAAATATATTACACATACATACCAATACGTAATATTTGTATATATCTTATAAATCGATACATATTAATAATAAACTCAATAAATAAAACATAATGCAAAATATCGTCGTCATTAAAAACACAGAGAAAGATAGTGATACATCAGATTCCAATGATTTAGATTTTCAGAGGTAACTCGTTCCATGAAGATATATATGTTAATATACCGCAAAAAACTCATCATAGCACTTGGTTTTATGAGGTATGAAGATGAGCATTAGGTCACGTAAAGGTCTTAAACAACGTCCGTCTGAATAGTGATACTCAGATTTGTTCCTTAGATACTTAGGAGCACGAGGATTGAATAACACACGGCACAGAAGGAGGCCAATATGTAAATTATATTGCTAGTTGATCTATATAACATTTTGCAGGCTCGCCAAGATCGAGGGTGAAATTGTAATCGATGGTCGTGAAACGTCCACACTTGGTCTCCACGAACTACGTAGCCAGATATCGATCATCCCTCAGGAACCTGTGCTGTTCTCCGGTACTATGCGTCACAACCTGGATCCTTTCGATGAGTACCCTGATCAGGTCCTCTGGAGAGCTCTTGAAGAGGTATCTATATCTTACCTGTACAGTTTTTATCTAGCACTGCAATTAATTTAATTTGAAACGTTGCAATGGAATGTTATGCTACTTACTTACTCTGTAACAGGTAGAGTTGAAAGAGGCAGTGATGGAGTTACCAGCGGGTTTGAGTTCCCGTATGTCCGAGGGTGGAGGAAACTTTTCCGTGGGACAGCGTCAGCTCGTGTGCTTAGCTCGAGCCATCGTCAGGCGGAACCGGCTTCTCGTGTTAGATGAGGCTACTGCCAACGTCGATCCACAGTCAGTATTATAAATTTTACTTGCATGTACGTGAGGGGGGGGGGGGGGGGTTTAAGTGATAAGACCGCTTTTGCATAATCGATGATTTAATTTTCTGTTTTCCTTTCTATAACTTAATTTGTACTTTCTTTTTCATGTATGTGTGCAAGTACTGTGTACTGTAAAGTGGTTTAATGAATGGTGCGATATTAAAATAAAATTGTAGTCTAATTTTCACTTGGTAATATTTACAGAACTGATGCTTTGATCCAAACAACGATTAGGAACAAATTTGCAGATTGCACCGTACTTACCATCGCCCATAGACTGCACACCGTTATGGATTCTGATAAGGTAATAGACTTTTTGAACTAAATAATTTTTGTTTTGGCATGAATGAAAAGATAGATGAAATTATAAGGAATAAATAACTTTTATATAAGTAAACTATTATCACTTCTTGTACAATAAATAATTTCTGAACTAAGTGCCGAAAGCATGCCGACAGTACTCGAACTAACCTGAGTGTAATGTCACAATTAAATCATTATTTTTTTTAGTTAACGTATTCGTGAATGTTCAGTATTCTGACGTCATAAACAGCGCGACCAATTTTTCCAAGTTTATCGTATTTTAATTGTTTTACGCATCATTTATCAATATTATTTATAATCAAACTTTAACATACATAAAAAAAGTTTTCCTTTTTTTAAAAGCCAATTGTGTCAAATTTTACTCAAATTACTTGTTATTGTGTGTGTAGTTTGAAAACAAAAAAATCTTCCGTGTTTATTGACTCGTTGTCATTTCTTAATACTATATTATATTTTATTCCTAAACAGATTGACTTTAGCGGCATTATCCTGAAGTTTGATAAAATATTATTTACGGGTTACTCAATGTTCTATTTCCAGCGTCGATAGTACAATTCTAGAAAAAAATTAATAACCTGTAACCGAAGCATTACTAAATCAAATGTCCATTAGAATCGCGACCGCAACAAGTTGCTATTAACTGCTGTGTATATAATAAAAATTAAAAGTGCCTGCGTACCAAGTACACATTTCCGAAGTGAAACTTCTTTGGCAAACCAATTTTTAAGTCTTGTTTATATTTATACAAATCTAAAATTTCTATTCCCAGGCTTAGGGAGGGAAAGAAGAAGATATTATGTAAGGATGTCACTATTAAAATATTTAAAGTGATGAAAATTAGTACAAATAATTTATTGAAATCTTAAATGACAAATTGTAAATATAAATGTGTTTTTGACAATATTAGAAATTATTAATTAAATTTTGTTTTCGAATTTAAAATTTAGAAAACAGGATTTATGAAATAATTTGTATTTTATATTTAATGAAAAGATGTATATTAAATGCCACTTGTTATTTGTATATATTTAAAACTACGTAAAAGAATTAGTATAAAAATTGCTGCACATCTTCATGACGCTAATCACGAGTTTTATCCGTAGAATTTTTCCCCTTATCCGCTACAGGAAGTTTCACTTCAAAAATACTTTTCGTGATAATGTGTTATAAATCCGTGGTTGCCGCCTGCACGCACTACAAAGCATGATTTATTGTCAAGTTCTGCCTTAGCCAAGCGTGCAAGCCAGATCACGGAACAAGTGATAGAGAGACTAGATCGGCCTAATTTCATTGTTTATAAAATTTTCATCAACATTTTCTTATGACATTATCACGTAAAATTATCGTCCGTAAACCGAATTCATAGAGAACGAATTTCCACAGGTGTTGGTAATGGACGCCGGTCAAATGGTTGAGTTCGACCATCCACATATGCTGCTGCAGAAGGAGGATGGTATTCTTCGCGGTATGGTCGATCAAACCGGCCGCGCCATGGCTGAAACGTTAGCTAGAGTGGCATTACAGGTAATTTCTTTTTAATTATATATAGTACTAGTGGTCGCACATTATAATCAGAAAATTATAATATTATTAGCTGAACCTGCGACTTCGTCTGAGTGGAATGTTTTTTTGTACCATTTTCATTAATTTAGGCCAATTGTTTTACAAATAAGAGACATAATTATAACACCTCCGCAACCCCCCTTGCAGATGGAATTTTATAAAATCGTTCTTAGCTGACCTTTACTCTGCAAAAGGAATATTCCTACCCAGTTTCAAGTCTCTAGGCCTTATGGTTCCAGATATATCGTGATGAGTCAATAGATACCTGGATATCTCTTTTATATATACAGATTATACCTAGCATACTTACGTGTTATAAGTTAAGACATAAAATAAAATTTTTTGATCTTATATATAAAATTCTCATGTTACGGTGTTATAAGTCATACTCCTCCGAAACGGCTCGACCGATTTTCGTGAATCTTAGCGTGCATATCGGCTTGGATGGAGAGTCGGAAAACATCTATTTTTCACTCCCTAAATTTTATTTTTTGACAAAAAATATTGTTTTCATTTATTTATCTGGAATTAAAAAAATACATACCCTAAATTTTCACCTTTCTATCACCAACACCTATTTTTTTATTGCGATAATAGTTATTATATGGCAAACCAACGTTTGCTGGGTGAGCTAGTTTTATATAAAATATTTTTTTGTTTAAAACCCATTGCTATATAATTTGGAAGGCATATTACGCCAACCAAAATGAACAAACTTTTTTTGTTGGAAAAATATCATGCCTATCGTATTCCCTGTAAAAAATGGCGACGCTACGAAAGAGTTTTAAAACCGCCCACAACTTAACCGTTTTGAAGCTTTAACTAAGCATTATCTTTTATTTAAGAATTTTAAAAGTATGATTTGTTTTGTATTTATTGCGTTATTGAACTATACAGATATGCGCAACTATAATTAGATTTTTTTCACCGCGGGAGGAAAAGGTCATTTTTCGGTCCCTGTATGAGGCAGAAAAATGTCTCATTCATTCTCGGTTAGATTCCACTTGCGAGCATGCGCCTAACTCACTTCTCCCGGTAACCTAGACGTGTTGAAATGTCAAAATTTCGTGGACGAGAATGTGCTACTTTCCTCCCTAGGAGCGTAATATACATGTATTTTACCCGATTAAATTCACCTGATCCCTATCTATTTAGGGAATTAAAATACTTTTCGTTTTATTTCAGGCCTACAATAGAAAGTACTCACAGGAAGCTGAAGGAAGTGATTGATGATGAAATGACGATCATGATGATCGTGTTATTAGCTATTATATCGAAATAACGAATGATCTAAGACGGAATCTATACGATATAATCTCAATGAGTAGTTTTTACAATAACTGTATTTTGAACAATTGTTTTCATCACACAATTAACATATAGTTAATTTTGATTAGTGAACTCGATTGCCTGATTATTTATAAGACAGAGGGCTTTGCGTCAAAAGGGAGTGGGGTTCAAATTTATGCAGCAATTTAGGTTTTATTTCCACCTGAAATTTCAAAAGGAAAAGATATTATTTGTTGGAAATAATAACCTTTTCTTAATGTTAGTTAGTCTCATCAAATAGTCTGTTATGATGCAGTCTAAGATTGTATCACCACATTTAAGGATAAGGTGGTAACTAGCCACTACCGAAGCCACCAGTCCAGCCTTATAAAATATAGTTTTCACAGTTAATTTTAACTGTAATTGAACCCGGAAACTTTGTCCAAAGTCCTCAATTGATACTTTATTTCAAAACCGTTTCTGAACGAAAGGCTTATTTTATACATTGTTTCAAATAATAATTAAATATGAATATAATTTCTATCTATGATATGATAATNACACACACACACACACACACACACACACACACACACACACACACACACACACACACACACACACACAATATATTTATATATAAAAACAGGTAATTGACAACACTTAATGTAACGCCCACTGCTGGGCACAGGCCTCCTCAGTCATGTTTATATGTATAATATATTATTTATGATGTTCGCCTTCCGTTCGCCTCGCCCGGTCACACTTTTCGTAACGATCTCGTCACGTTTTCACAAGCTTGCTTCACAACTCAAGCGTTGGTAAGGAATTTTCTCTTTAAAACTAGGTGATGACGGAAATTTGAAGCGGTTTTGAATCAAAGTATTATTTGGTAATTTATCATTTTATTCACATTGTTATATGAAATCTCCGAAATTATGAAATCTGATCTTTTAATTTTTTTTATTTATTAAGTATAGTGTTAAACGTAATGAAATTTAGACTCGAATTTTACAAAGGACAAGTGAGGTTTTTTTTAAATATAATGTTAGAATATAAATGATTGTTATTATTAGTGTATTGTAATGTTTGTGCCGTTCCACACTAAGGCTATGTTGAGGCTCTACCGCTCAAAATGTTTTCGAAAAGTTCCTTGAAAAAATTATAATATTATTATAAAAGTCTTAATGGAAGATCATTTGGCGCTGTTGCAAAGGATTTTACTTTATTATATTGTTCTATTAAACTAAATATAATTTATCCCCAAATTTCCTGGTCGTAGAGAAAATTTTATATTTTCGCTGCTAAAATAGCAATTTTTTAAGTAGAGACACGTTTAATGCTACACAAAATTGACATCTTTTATACTAAATTTGAAACTTTACAATGCCAAATGTGCAAAGTTACAAATTTCTCAATGGCGACATGTTTTATGTTAAATTCGAACCTCTAAAATAGAAAAATTTGAATAACGATATAGGATTTTTATGTGTCTAATCTTTTAGCAAAGTTAATGTACTGATATTATATTCTATGTGACAATATGTGTCTACTAATAACATTCTTCCACTCTTTTTATCTCTATTTTTTAACTTCTAAACTTTAATTATTTATTATAATTCTTTGAAAATTCATATGTACCCTTACGTTGAGTTCAAAAATCGTCAATATTAACCTGGGTCTTTAAGAAATCTTATTTATTAAGGTTGTGCGAATAATTCGGACTAAAAAATTATTCGTTCCGAATCGAATAAGTCGAAAATTCGAGTAATTCGTATGTTCCCAAATAATTAAACAAATTTCAAATGTTTTCCGAATTATTCGTAAACTATTCAATTATTAGTGACTTTTCGAGTATTTTAAATTCAGGCTTTCTTATTATATATTGTTACACAAATAGAACAATTATTATAGTTTTTTATTATTATTATTTTAAAGGGAATGAATTGACAACAATTATATCGTAGCAAATACAGTATTAAAAAATACAATAAAAAATATAAATATATATTGGGATTGAGCAATTATATTCTCTGGGTAATTAATTGATTTTTAAAGGAAAGTATATTACTTGTAACTCGAATATTTCGATGCACGATTTAAATAGAAACAATTGAAAATCGAATATTGAGAGATTCGTATTTTGAAAATCGAATATTGATAGTCGATTAAATTCGATTCGAACGATATTCGCACCCCCCTATTTTTTACCCATACACTGTGGCCAAAAGTCTACAAAAACATGGGTGATTTTGAGAAATCTTATGAACCCCTTACATTGGGGTCAAACTTACAAAAAACCTGGGGGATCTTAGAGAAATATTATGTACCCTTCATTAACATTAAATTAACAATCTTCTGAAATTTATGAATCGAGGTGCTTAGGCTCTTTCCGTAAGAGTGTTTATATCGACGCTGGAAACCAAATACGTAGTATCCCGCACACACAAACTTGTTCATCACAAATAAAAACATTTCATAAAAACAAAAAAAATATGTATATATATCTATATATACTACTGCCTTGTTTATCGACTTGAGTCAATATTTTTGAACACTATCATTTTATGTTATTACTAAACATATTTTTGCGGGTTACTACGTTATTGCTTTCTAGCGTCGATATGAGCAAATATAAAAAAGCATAAACATAAAAAAGCAAATATATATAATTTCAATAAAAGCCATTAAACGTTTAAAATTATCAACTTTTCATTATAACCGCCAAATGATCTTGCATTTACAAACTTTTACGGTGCTACAGTACCCAGTACTTAATGTTAAGTAGAGAAATTCAATTTGATAATTATTTTCGATCTTATTAAAACTCAAATCATGTTTTACATACATTATGTACTTAGCGTTTGTACATTAAATTTTATGTGATTTATTGGTTACCTATTTATAATATTGTAATAGATTGTAATGTTTTATATTCGGTAAAATGTTCGTGATAGTGAATATTGATGTACCTAGTGCCTGGATGCTTATCTAGTGAGAATTTGTTACTTAATGATTACAACGAAATACAATTTTTATATTTGCAATGGTGTTGTTCTTATTCATTATAACTATAGTGTAAAATCTATTTATTTATTTATACTTTATTGTACACCACACAAAGTAATTATACATTAGGAAGGAGGCTTAAACTATGTAAATTAGTGACGGACAAAAGGCGGTCTTATCGCTTTAAAGCGATTTCTTCCAGACAACCTTAAGGAAGGAAACTTAGTTAAGACTTTAAAGGTAGGTGGTGAGAATAATAAATACACTACATACATTCATACATAAATATGTCTAAAAATAGTTAGTTAGATCATAAATATATATAAAATACATAAAATAAAATCAGATAAGAACATATATATAAGTCGCGTCGTCATTATAGGGGAATAAACTAAAGGGAAAGATAATGATTTTTAACGAATACTTTGTAAGTATGTAAAGTGGAGCACGTTGAATTTCAATTGGAAGAGCATTCCACAAGGGTGTCGCTTCAACCGCGAATGAATCTTGAAAAAACTTTGTGCGGTGCATAGGAGTTCTCAACTTCAGATTATATGGAGACCTTAGTGCCATCCTATACCCGCTATCATGAAAGAAATTAAACGATTTTTCAAGTACGAGGGACTGCGAGGATTGAACAACACACGATACAGAAGAGAAAGAATGTGTAGATTTCGGCGAAATCGAATAGGTAACCACTTGAACTTTAAACGAAATTCGGAAACATGGTCATATTTACGTAAACCAAATATGAACCTAATAGCAATATTTTGAAGGCGCTCAAGTTTGTTTAATTGGTCCTCGTTCAAGTCAAGATAGCTTGCGTCAGCATAATCGAGAATAGAGAGCAATAAGGAGTGGGCTAACATTGTTTTAGTGGGAATTGGAAGAAAGAACGCAAGCGTCTGAGGGAACTCTTTGTAGAATATATTCTTTTGCTCACTTCATTTAACTGAGAGGATCAGGAAAGCGTAGAATCTATAAAGATACCCAGATTTTTAACTTTTTGGCTATAAGGCACTACACAATTATTAAACACAATAGGTGGAAGGTTAACCCAGTCCACCCTCGAGTCCATGCCAGGGCTGCCAAAAATAATAGCCTAGGACTTTGTTCACTACTCATCTATTCCATTCACTGATCGCGGCGAGGTCATTATTAATAGCTGCAATGGCACTAGGCAAGTAAACGAGAGTGGACTGCGAGTAGATTTGAAGATCGTCTGCATACATGTGATAGAGAGAAGATATTTTTTATCTTAATCTTTAATATATATATATATATATATATATATTACTATTCGTAAGTCTCGCTAAAACTCGGGAATGGCTGGACTGATTTGGCTAATTTTGGTTTTTATTTATTTGTGGAGGTCCAGGAAAGGATTAAAAGATGAATCAATATAAAAAAATGCATGGAAAATAGTCAAAACATCAATTTCGGTTTCACTTAGAAACCATTCCTACCTGTCCTCCTACACATTTACCTGTATCCATACCTACACATTTGATGTTCTTCCCGTCGTTTAGGAACCAATTAATTATAATTCGTTCAGAAATACAAATAAATTAAAACTGAAGTCTTTTCCATCCAGCTTTTTTATTTATTGAATCTGAGGCGGTATGAAGTTTGCCGGATCAGCTAATAATAAATATATACTTAATATTTCAGATATTTTTCATCTATAGCCGTCGTATATCTGTCGGAGAATAAGAGCGAGAAGAGAAGAAGAAAGGATAGCATATGCATAGGGTTTCCCGCCGGGGAATGGGTTCCATAATTCAATTTCCAAACTTTGGGCGTCTGTGGGTTTCTATGTCCAATCAATGTTCTCGATATCAATTTACACAAACTCATTAACAATATTAGCTAGGAACGCGAGAGTTTCAACAGTCGGCCACTGCGGCAGGCCGTCACTCAAGAACTTTCCGCCGGCTTGTGACTTATTGACTCTGTCCAGCGCCGATAGATGGATGGTGCCGTCGTTCACAAACTATTTGACTCCGACATATATATATTTCATATACCGTTCGTCTCGCCCGATCACACTTAACGCTTTCGTCTTGCATTCACCAGCTTACACCCCAAGTCAAGTGTGTAAATAAGGTTTACTTCAAAAAAGAACAGTGCTTTAGATCACACGGCTGAAGTAAAACTATTTATTAAGTTCCCTTCGCTCGATCACACCTTTTCGTAACGCACTATACACATTCACCAGCTTACTCCCCAAATAATACGGATGTTAAGTTATACTTCAGAAAAGTGAAACTTCTAAAAAGGTAGAAAGGTTAAAAATTTACGGATTAACATGACAAATATGTGCAACGTTTTTTATGCCTATTCGTTTGAAGGTGAACTAGAAGTAATATTTACGTATAACACGTGGCATTTTAATTTGGCCACTCGTCATTCAATTATTTAATGACAATTATTGTTGGGGAGGGATTCAGGATCAGACGAATCCCTCCCCAACAATAATTGTCTCTAAGTGTCATCGACATAGTCCTACGAATCGCGAACCTGAAGTAGCAATGGGCAGGGCACATAGTCCGAAGGTGCTGGAGTGGCGACCCCGCACCGGCCGGCGCAGTGTAGGCAGACCCCCCCACAAAGTGGACCAATGACACGAAGATGGTCGCCAGTAGCCGCTAGAGCCAGGCGGCGCAAGTTCGGGCCTTGTGGGCATCATTACTTCAGGAGACCTATGTCCAGTAGTGAACGTCCATCGGTTGAAGCGAAGCGAATGCGTTTGTTATGACACTATCGTGTCATCAACTTGTACCAACATGATGTAGCATAAGGTAAGTAGCAGCACATTAACGTCCAACTGCTGGGCACAGGCCTCCTCACTTATAGGAGAGAGGGTTGTTAGAGCATAGACCCACCACGTTGCTCCACAGTGGGTTGGCAGGCACAGTGCACTTTCTATTCCTTCACTCTCATAGGCCGATGTGATGGCAATCCGACAGGGCCGGAGAAAGATCAGGCGCAGGAACAACGGCTTAACGTGAACTCCGGGTCACGGGAGTGGATCACACCGCTAACTTCCCAACTTCGGGCAAATATTGAGAAAACCTTTAATAAAAAACTCAATATCGATTTTTGAATTGGCCCAACATACTAACCACTAGACCAATGAGGCAGTTATAATGGAGCCTAAATAATGCTAATAAATCGTTTTAAAAATAAGTTTGTTTTATCAGAATCGATTTTTGTTCATCATCAAAGGTGTCATTAGTACTATCATCTGTCTTCGTTTTTGGGAGCGATCTCCCAACCTTGTACACTATGTAACCGTATACAATATATATGCCCATTTCAACTCCCTTAAGCTTTATTATACCGGTAGGGCAAATTTCATTTTCAATTTTTCCATCTACAATGGATTTGATATCATCTGACTGTGATTGTCATTGTTTCCAGTTTTTTTCTCAATACCAGAATTGGAGCACAAAATAAAAATAACAATCAAATTCAATCGCTTTATTTTTCCTGTTTTATTTTTACAATATATATTTACCAACTTAATACTACAATAGAGAAAAAAATTTGGAATGTAATGAGTATAATAGTACAAAAGGTCTATACTTGTTCGGCTTTAAATACTTACACTTATGTAACAATTTACACGTACTGTTAAAGAGTAAAAAGATAACAGTGTGTCAAGTTAATTCGGTATAAGATGTAGTACACTACACACTGCTGGCTTAAAACATCCCATATATATATCACAGACCTATATAGATCTTCGCCCATTACACAGACGTAAAATCAAAATTCATAATTTCTTACATTTTATTGTAATGTAAATTGAACCTTAGTGCATTTTATTAAAGTACATATTGAAATAGCAGTAGCCGTTCCTGTTTTAAATATGTTATTGCAATTTTAACCTTTTTTTTATTCGAAAATGCACTTTATATCAGTGGTTTAAGGCAGTATTTTGTTTACAGTAGTTTGAAAGATAATATATTTCGTTTGAACGGTAACAAATAGACCCTACGTGTATTGTATAATGAGAAAATTATAATTTTACATAAATATGTTAAAGAGGAACGTAAATGGAGAAAGCATAAATAGCCTACAAAATTAGAGTAAAAAGAAAAAAAAAAAGATTATTTTTGTGAAGACGTGAATTATTATAAAAAATCATAGATATTGCCTGTTCCATCATTTGATTATTACAACAAATTGGTTAATCTAGCCTTTTAGAAAAAAGTACCTAAGACTGGATCTTAATAGTTTCCAGAAAGTTCTGTGTGTATTATTTAAAAAAAATGTTACATTTTATAACCTGAAAACAAAATCTTTGTTGAAAAGAAATAACATCTTTAAATTTTAAAAAACCACAAAGTATTGTTTGATTGTGTTTATTTAATACGATATTTTACTCTCATATGATACACAGATAATAAAAATGATCAAAACGAATTAATGGATTGAAGTTGGCTATAAATGTGAAGAAAAAAATATAAAAATCATCGAAAAATCCACGTTAACAAATGATGTATAAGGCAATATAAACGATATATTTATATATTATTGTAATGAGTAGGTAACCCGACTGAGTACATTGTGGATTTTCTCATAAATTTATATTTTAGGTCGTTCTTTAATAACATCATCAGTCTTGGATTAGAAATAATATGAAAACGATTTTTGTCGATTCAAATGTGCTGTAGAAGTCTACTTGAAAAAATAATTATTGAATTTAATATGTAACTAAAATATTCATATTGAACTGACAGTCAAGTGGGAGCAAAGTCTGTGTAATGTGCTAAGACCTTTAATCGACGTATTGTTGTTACTTTAACGAATAGTAAAAATAAAAAGAAATAGCCTAAAAGAAATGGACAGAATCACTTAAATAATTTTTAATACTCATTTTTTTTTAAGATGTTAAACATAAATAAAATAAATAGCGTACAACCAAAACATTTAAATATTAATTGTCATGTTCGCAATTTCCCTTTGGCACAAGAAAAGAGAAAGTGAAAATAGTAAGTAGTTTTTAATAAAGAAAGATGCTGAGATCTTAAGAAAACTATACAGATTTCGAGTTTCAATTACTTCTAATAGAAATACCTTTTGATGTGATACAAATATCGATGTCTAAGTATACTTTATTATTGCGGAAAAAAACACTAAGTTTCAAATGTATTTTCAACTTCAATTTCATGAGATTTTGTGTATATTGAAAATTATTAAACAATTTTGTGCCTTTTTTTGTGTATGATACAATTTAAAAATTCAACAACGTAAACGTTAGAAGTCATATTTAAATAAATGTATTGATTTTAATTTTTTAAATCAATTTCGGTGTGCGTTGGATAGTTTGATTGGTTTAATATTAAAAATAATTTTGATGTCATTTTCCCTAATAAAGTCAGTATAGAAGTTGTATAATACAAAATATTGAAATTGATTATTAATTTAAAGTGGCTTGGTTTCGGATACTTTGATTGAATATGACAAATTATTTTATTATATTGAATAATTTTGAAGTTTTTTGTGAAGATAAAAACTCAATATAGAATAGATGATTAATCGAATATTATTATAATTATTTATCAATTAATTTAATAGAATATTAAATTGATAGGATTGATTGTATATTTTGGATAGTTTTGAAGTCTTTGAAAGCATTGACTAACTTAACGTTTTTGTACAGAATTTGTTCACTAGCAATGTTTATGGGATAATAATTTAAATAACAAGAACTTTTTACAAAGCGAAACGAATAATACCATTTTAACTTTTATTTTATCAATTACTACACTGTATTCTTTGTTTTTCTTAACTATGTGAACAGTATACAAGATCTATTTCAAATTTCACTTCATTACTTTTCTGCATATAAAATTTAGAATGGAAATGACTCGATTTGTGATATAAAAAAGGCATAATTTTTATTTTTCGTTATTACGTAAGGATGAAAAATAAACATTTCTAATTACATAAATCTTTGTCAATCTTTGAATTAAAAATATTTTTTTTCTTATATATATTCAGTGATAATTACATAAAGTGACATCATAAATCTCTTCCAATGTTTGATAGTGAAGTAGTTCACCTCCTACGTTTGTAGAAAAAGTTAATAAAAATCAACGCTAATAAAGGTGCTTAGACAACGACATAAGATAAATTTATCAATCTACCCACAGTCTTCATACGTAATGACGCCACAAGTGTCCGTTTCCATTACCACGTTACTTCCTTCCAGTGTCACACACTATCACTTTATACACATTATATAACCGCTATAATTGTTTTCGGAGCTGTGCAAATTATTTGTATCCCCTCCCCCCCCCATGCTGCGAATGTTTCACACGAGCGCGGTGAGACTACCCGAACGTGAGTTTTTACTCTCCTCCGTTTCGATGGTGTTTAGTTTTTCCTGTAACAAACGCATTTGATGATTTATATTTTAAAAAGTAAGTCCCATTAACGGACATAGGGTGGGCTATAGGGCATGGGCAGTTGCCTCCTTCTGTAAGACTATTATTTCCCTGAAGGAAGCACATGAGAGACAGAGAGATCCCTGGATGCTTCTTTTGTTAGATGTAGATTTGGGCTTCTCCTACTTCCTTACTGACTTTCCCAGCAGGAAGCATCTGGAGTACCTAAGTGGATTGCGTCTATCGATCCTCTGGTGCTAAAAGAAAGGGGATAACCGTGGATATTCCCCACCATTCAGGGGAACCCTGGATTCTAGCTTGGCAATGAGCCCCACACTCTATTAGATTTTAGGTTTAATCGCGGTGCGCAAAGCGCGAAGCGTCCTACCAGTCAAGGCTCGGACAAATTATTAGAATGCAATTTCCTAAATTCGCCTTGTCGGGGATCGAAACCGGGACTTTTGCTAGCAAAGCGAGTACTCGCACCACTACATAATAGTGTTGGTTATATAGATGTACCTCTCGTGTGGGTGCTGCCGGTGGTGGTAATGGTAAAGCGAGGCGCAATGCCGTCCAGAAGGCACGTTCGTGCACGTGACGCCACGCCACTAGCCTCGTACGCCTCAGGACTTCTACGAGTCGCTCTCCACCGTCTTTCGCCTCACGTTTCAGCTTCGGCAAATCCTGATTTAAAAAAAAAATGACAAAGTCAAAAAATTCTCCTTATTTAAGTAGGCTCAAACAACACATTTGAATTGTCAATAGTCTGTCCGTTGGTATGACATCTACCACCGGTTCGGAAAGTTGGTTCTACTGAGAAGAAACCGGCAAGAATCGCAGCAGTTCATTAGAAAATTAAACAAATCTCACCTAAAGATATACTAGTAAATGAAAATTTCGCTTTATTTATTTATTTACCTATATTGTAACACAGATATACAAAAAAACCACATTTACAAAAATTAAAACAACCAATAATATAAGGTAATTGGCGTGCAAAGGCGGTCTTATTCCTATAAGCCAACTTTTCCAAACAACTATGGTGATAGTAGTTATTTAAAAAAGAGAGGAGTAGAATGGTGTAAACTAATATATTTATGAGGGAAAAATGGCGATTTTAAATTGAATATGTTATATAACATAATTTTTCCATAATATACATACACGTGTGTGCACTTTGACCCTTGTGGATCTTTTGTACGCGCCCCATCATTTAATCTCCCCCTAAATATCCTCAAATACCCATTCCAGAAATTTGAGAGAAGGCTTTATAGTTTGGAGCCGTTGAACTTATCTGGTTTCGGATAGGCCATCCTCAGTAGACTAATTCGTGTCCTGGCTAATATATCGCATTCGCACAGTATGTGCCTAATCATAGATACATATACTAGCAGTCCAATATAGTGAAATAAAATAGAAATGTTACTGATATAAGAAGTAATTGTATAAACGAGATTTCAAAATGTTCACTTCCTATATATATTAGAAAACTTATAGTACGTACATAAAAATATTGACTCTTAATAAAATGAGTGAATGTACTTCATATATTTTAAGATATAAAAATAAACTTGTTATAAATTCCAGTAGGCTGCATAATATTAACAACTCATTTAAGGGTAACTGTATACGTTTCTATAATAAGCTCCCACGAGACGTTCTTGAGATGACACTTAATAAATTCAAAGTCTTTGTTAAAAGAAAGTTGGTTAAAAATCATATTATAAGTTGCAAGATTACTTAGACTATAAAACGCGTGGGAGTGAACGATCTACTCTGATTTGAATTGAAATATATTAAACTAATATGATATTGTAATGATGATTACACAAAATACCCGACTGAGTTTGTTGAGGGTTTTTCTCAGGATTGGGCGCGAAGGATCATCATCAGACGTACATTAGAATTAGTATGTGAAAAAAAATTGGCGATTTAAAAGTCCTGTAAGAGGCCTACTTAAATAAAGATATTTTGATTTAATTTGGAAATCGAGAGTGAGTTTGACATGATGGATTACATATATGGTTCCACAGTCGTAAGTAAAAGTTATTAAAATTGAAATTATTATTAATGAGAATTAGCAACTTTTAACTTGTATGTGTACGTTTAAATGGAGTTTGTTGATATACCTGTAATAAAACGACCACTGGAGGCACTGCTAAGGCTCTTAATTGTCTCAATGCCGTGAGCAACTGTTGCGGGGTGTACTGTGTAGGGGACAACACCGCAACAACAGACCTACATCTCGACACTTCGCCGACAAGCTCGCTGTACCCTACACAACAACAAAAAAATATTTGTAATCATTTAAAGGCGACACAATCATCATCTTATGCACTAAATCAAATAGACACTAGAAAGCTTAATCTTAGTACCACGCAAATTAAAAATGTCATCAAAACAGGAAGACGTGAATTCTATGTATCAATAAACTGCCTCATTGATCTTGTAGTTACATGTTCGGCCAAAGACATGAGGTCCTGAGTTCGAATCCCAGGTCGGGTTCTAATTAAAAAATTGGCGGTGTGAAGCTTCCTCATGCCTCAGAGAGCACCTTAAGCCGTCGGACCTGCTTCTGATCTCTCCAGTCGTCTGGGATTGCCGTCACATTGGACTATGTGAGTGAAGGAATAGATAATGCACTTGTGTACTTGTGTACTATGCCTGTCACACCCCACAGTGGACCAGTGTGTTGGGTCTATGCTCTAACAACCTTCTTTCCTATAAGCCTTTGCCCAGCAGTTTACGAAGGGGTATAAGTAATGGTTGCATACTTACATAGTATGCAATGGCATCTACGTATTTCTGTCATAAATCATTATCATAAAAATGTATACAATAAGCTGTACTATTGTAATAATTAATCGGCACAATAATGATTTATTATATATATATATATATATTGGACTTATTGAGACTTGAAATTTGGTAGGAATATTCCTATTCCCGAGTAGAATTCAGCAAAGAGCGGGTTTTACGAAATTCCACCCACAAGGGAAGTTGGGATTTTTTAAATAAAAAATTTTAATTTGCACATTTAAAAAAATCAAACTTCATACTTACAAACTACATTTTTTATGGTAGGTAAAACTTGGTCAGAATTTTTTTTTCACATAATCAAAAGTAAATTTTAGAAAATCCCACCCTCAAAGGGCAGCGCGGGTATGTTTCTTATTTGTAAAACAATTTGCCTAAATTAATGAAAGTGCTACCAAAGATACATTCCACCGAGACGAAGTCTCGGTATCAGCCAGTTTATTATATAAGAGTGACTAATTCTATTTAAGGATATTCTTTTACACGAAAAGAGTAAAGTGTGAGATATAATTGTAAAGAATCGGAATATAGTATTACTTGTCTTTCTAAAATAATGGAGTCTTCAATAATATAATCAACGATATAATATCACGTCGTAATAAAATAAAAGTAAGCTTACAGTTATCAGGTTGTGTGGATAAGATGACAGTGTGTACTCTGTATTTGTACTTGAGTGACAGCGTGGGCAGCAACGCTCCTCTAACCAATTCGCCATCAACTGCAGTCCAACAAACCAGTACATCGAATTCCTTCTCCAAAACTGAAAAAGAATAATTCAGATTTATACAAAAAAGGTCAGTGAAAACTGAAACAATAATAAGTGGTCAACAACATATCCCACCACACTATGTATACCATCACATCCCTATATATTCAATTATGTAATCTAATGTAATTTTAAGAAAGAAAAATGTATTGAAGCTTATCGTAATATACACTTGGATTTTGAAAGAAAAAAGTCGTAATAATTGAAAAAATAATATATCAGTCTTACAACCGAAATATTTGTTTTTGCCGTATATGACTAGTTGAAATGAGAGGGCTATGCTCGGTTTCTCTACATGATCAAATCAGAAATGAGGAGATCCGTAGGAGAACTAAAGTCACTGATGTAGCCTACCGAATTGCAAAGCTGAAGTGGCAATGGGCAGGGCACATAGTTCACAGAACCAATGGACGTTGCACGAATGCACCAGGTGGACCGATGACATCAGGAGGGTCGCCGGCAACCGCTGAATACAGGCGGCGCCAGATCGGCCCAATGGAATTCATTAGGAGAGACCTTTGTCCAGCAGTGGACGTACATTGGATGAGACGACGATGACGACTAATTAGTTGAAAAAAGTATGCCTTACCTCTCGCACGATGGGCGGCAGTGGTTGCCCTGGCACGTGCATGTCTAGCAGCTAACAGCAATCTAGGGGTGCAGCGTTTATGAAACACGAACAGTGACAGCAGAAGTATTGCTCCTGCAGCGCCACCTAATGCCAAAGCACGCCAAGGCACCTCGGAACCAGAACACCACGCTCCTTCAGCGTTTAAACCGTGATCTATAAAAATAAAATAAAAAATTAAAACTGCATGCATAAAAAGTACGCATGTAAGATGTGAAACTTCTTTGGCAAAGTAATTTTTAAGTCTTGTTTATAATTATGCAATTGTAAAACTTTGAATTTGCGAGACTTAGAGAGTGAAAATGGAAGATATGTTGGGAATTTAATTGGCATTAAAATATTAAGTGTCGAAAAATCATACAAATAATTTATTGAAATCTCAAATACCTTGTAAATAAAAATGCCACGGGTTTTTATCAATATTAATTAAAATTTGTTTTTTGTATTTAAAATTTAGAAAATTCATAAATTAAATATTATTATTTTATATTTTATGAAAAATAGTATGTGCAATAAAGAGTGGCAAATTAAAGTGACACATGATATTTGTAAATATTAAAACTACCTAACCTTCATAGGAATTAGTATAGAAAACGCTGCACATCTTCGTGACGCGATTCAGCCGTAAAAATGTTACCCTCATGCGCCTAAAGAAGTTTCACTTCAAAAAATTCTCTGTGCAGTTAATTTTCGGGCGATAGTGTATAAGTTTTTATCTTACATTAATAGCTACGCACGATACATAGGTCATAAGTTAAACGCTAAGACAGCTCGCGCCTCTCTACCGCTTGTTCCGCGATTTCGATAAAACGGATCGTGATAATGACGTAATGTTGATTATGTCAAACTCGGTTATAGCTATTTTGACACATTAATTAAAACATGATGTTTGAAAACATAATTATGCTGTAAATATGCTGTAACGATCAAATCCATTAGCTGTACGTGAATACTTTCCATAATGGGTATTAGTTTCTATATAAAATATCGGGGCTTTTCCCTCCGTCGTGCGCGATGTGTTACAGTCCTTATAAAAAGTAATAAATTCTTTGAACCTTTAGCTATCAAGTGGTGTAATTGAATTCGAATGGAGATGATATATATGTAGCTCCAACACCAAACTTTATCCTCTAATTTCGTTATCATTCGTTTTTCATTAACTTGCCTCCCTATGGATACTATTTTAAAGACGTTTTCACGTCAATATATATGTTTCATAAGGATATGTTTTGACGTAAATCTTATGTCTTAGGGGATTTTCTTATATTGCGGCGTGTTATGTTGAGGTTACACTGTATAATGTAAAGTGACTTACATTTATAATGAATGGTGACGTAGTTACGCGATACGACGTCATTGCTGTGCACAACGCACATGTAAGTGCCGTAGTCCTGAGCTGACACACTCTTTATACTCAAGTACGAACCGATAATGTCTTCCACGTCGTCTCTGAAAATATAATTACATAATAAGCAATTTATTAACAAGCATTACTACTATTAGTTATTAGCTACGATACGTTACTAATAGTTATTAGAACGTTGTGGTATAAAAGAAGACGTAGTGACTAAAATTGAGAAAGGTATGCTTAGATGGTTTGGGCATGTAGAGAGAATGAAAAAAGATTTATGAGTCAAGAGTGAATGCGAAAGTTGGAAGGGGAAGACCAAGGCGAACGTTCCTGGATCAAATCCAGGACATTTTAAATAAGGGCCAAGTCAATAGTACTTTAAACCGACGAACCTGTATGAAAGGTTTAATGAAAATGACAGAAGCGAGGGAGATATGCAAGGATCGTGGCAAGTGGGAGGATGTTGTCTCTGCCTACGCCTACGGGAATGAGGCGTGATGCTATGTATATATGTAAAATACACTTGTTTTTCTTTTGGCGAAAAACTGAATCGGTGAAAACTGCCAAAATATTGTTTTCAAGCTATATTTATTTTACAAAAAAAGAGAAATACGTGTCATACATCAATTAAGGTTTCGCTTCTCCAAGAGATAAATTCAAAGAAACAACTCTCATGGTAACACTTTATATATCCGTAAAAGTCCACTGAAATATTACATGAGCTTTTCAATTTTTAGAGGACGAAATTTTAATTACCGGGGGTCAATAGAAGCTTAACCCCAAGTTTGTGGGGATGTTGCCCTTGCCCCGGCCGCCATCTTGGAAAAAGGAGTGCAAATACCTTTTTCGTAATATCTCGGAAATTATGCGTCTTACAAAATATTCGTAAAGACATAATTCGTATCAAATCACTTTGTCTACAAATATGTTCATATAACTTTTTGTTCTGAATTTAAAATTAAAGAAGATAGAAGATAACCACTATTTATCCGCCGATGTATAAAGTGTAACTCGTTTAAGTTCGCATAATTTATTGTATGGTGTATGTTTATATATATTTAATCTTATATTTATATATATTTATGTATATAGTTGTGTAATTATATATATGTATAATATGGTTGTATAGTATTTTATGTATTATATATTGTGCTATATGTGAAATTATATTTAATGTTTTGTTTAAGTAGAGTAAAACTGAGTCAAGTTTTCTCTTTTAAAGTTATTTGCACCTCCCCTTCCTATGTTCTGTTCCTCCCAAAGGTTGTCTGGAAGAGATCGCTCTTAGTGATAAGACCGCCTTTGCGCACCCTGTTACTTAATTATCTGGTTCTTTTTATATTACATAAGTTGTATTGTTATTTATTAAAAGTGTGCAATAAAGTTTTAAATAAATAAGAAGATATAAGCGAAAAATTATTAAATTATTTTTTGTTCTCTAACTTTTTTTTCACATTTTACACAAAAAAATTACCTCTAACCAATCTTGTAGATGATGTCTTTTGAGGAATTTTTTTTCTATAATTTATTTTAATTTCATTCATTTACAACGATGTTACAGCGTTCCAAATTCGACCGAGTTCGTCGGTGCTTATGAAAATCCGGCCCAAAAGTAATGATTAACTTAGTTTTATCATCTTTTTATTGAAAATAAAATGTTTTGTAAAGACCCTATCTACAACTTTTGATTATCAAGTGGCATAAGATCTCGTACCTAAGATAATAGGAATAGAAACTGCTTGCTAAAAAGCATTATTTCCTCATGAATATGGTTTTCCTATATCTCCCAAGGGTAATCCATTTTTAGCAGCGTTTTCGACGAAAACTCCCAGGCTGCTTTATTTATTGTGACACTTCTGACAATTTTCGCTACATTTCAGCCAATTCATATCAAACCTTGATAAATAATATGCGTAACCCTTCCTCAAGAATTACTCTATCTAATGGTGAAAATCTTAGAAAAACCCATTCATCAGTTTTTGTAGTTCTCGCAAATAAACAGACAAACGTGGTTACAGCGTAAGTTTATGTTGTTATTATATTTCGCATATATGTTTTACGTCATTTCAATCACTTTCCCGCAATATTTAATTTTTATTCAGTACAAATTGCGATTCAAACGAACTGTAACATAATTCGATCATTTGCCCACTAACGTTAATACGCGGAATACCTAATTTCAACTTAGCAGAAGTGAATTGAAGCAGGGGCAATTTGTTTAATGGACACAACCCGTAATAACCTTAATCAAGATGACATTATACACGAACTTAGTCGGAAATTTCATGTGATCTATCACGATAAACGTGGTATAACTCGCTGTTTCCTGGACACAATAGAATTTTGTTATCTAATATCGACGTTAAAAAGCAAACATGTAGAAACGAGCAAATTGAACAAAACTGAAGCATAATGCAGCAATATATAATGTTTAGCAACAAAATATAAAGACAGTGTCTAAAAATTATAACACTAAAGATTTTCCCAATTTCCGACGGGATTGTAAATTGTTACATATACAATACGTGGGTGACACAGTGGGAAACAGCTAGTACATAATATTTTATTTTATAGACGCTAAATAGTTGTATATGTTATGCATTAAGGAAAATCCAAACACTAATAAGGTAGGATATGTTTTTCCCAAATTTAGCTATTACATTTTCCTTGATTTATTATTGGGTATATGGATGACTTCGCATATTAACTTTTAAAATAATTGTGCATAAATAAATAAAAGAACAGTTCAGTGTGTAGACATTCTTCTATATCTCAGGAATATATATGATTCAATGGGATTTTGAGAAACACGTAAAAGGTTATTTAAACTCTTCATTACACAAATGATTTCAGACAGAAAGCAAAAGTTACTACTAATACAAATAATATTTACTAAATCTATTAACTTACCTAGTGGTCTTGATCTCAATTTGTGTAGGTAAAAGGTCACCCTCTGTACCGTTGGGCCACATCTTCCACCATCGCAAATCACTCCTTGCGTCTGCTAGATATAATCGACCTATTGGAATGATAATTTGTTAGAAATATGATGCCATAACTACAGTTTGATCACGTTAAGAATGCAATGAGTCATCATACTAGTCCCGTCCCCTAACCAATCAAAAAACAAGGTCAAGGTTAAAGACTGGTTTTGATTGATTGGGGGGGGGGGGGCTAGAATGATGACTCACTGCATACTTAACGCGAACAAACTGTATAGGGTTATTATAAAAAACATATTAAAGTAAGGTATAATATAGCATAATTAGTGAATTAGGAAGAATCAACTTTGCGACGCAATATTGTCACATATCTCCACACAGAGCCAGGTTTGAGTTAATTTGAGATAATAAACTGGGACCTTAAAGTCATTTCAAATGCCGACCTATACAGGCAATTATGTAGTTAAAAAGGTATAAATAACATTTTATAAACGGTCTATGAAGTTTAGACACTCTCCGCTATTTCAATTCACAGTTTCAGTATTAATTAAATACACCAGAATTGCTTCATTGATATGTAGAGTTTTTCACGATGTTTTCCATCACCGAACGGCATGATGGTGAGTTTTAAATGGGGCTAATAATAAGTATTCTTATCAAGACCAATTTAACTAACATTTGAAACTGCAAGTATCTGAGAGAAAATTCACACGTCACTAGGTCATTATGGGTTTTTTTAATAACCATTTGTTGCATTGGTATATTTTAGCGAAATATTCAAATCTATATGCGCTAAGGAAAACTATTCGAGGGGCCTTTAATGAATATGACTGCACTTAACCAGACTTCTTATTCCAAGAATTCGGTTGCGTTCTAAACCAATTCCTTGTGAAAAACGGCCTCATTTAGTGTTAATAAGTCATAAAGCTTTATTTAACTTATATTCATATTCTACCAAGATACTATACAATATTAATGTTATTTACATCTAAACTAATATTATAAAGAGAAAACATTTATGTTTTTGTATGTATGTATGTTTGTAACGGTTTTACACAAAAACTACTAGACCGATTTCAAACATTTTCTTCACCATAAGAAAACTACATTTCCACTGAGCGACATATACTATATTACTTTCACAAAAAGAAACAATGATCCCTTATAAAAATGCATTAATTTAATCCAAAGTGGGAACCAAAAAATCTGCCATCGAGTGCGCTGCGAAAACTATTAAAGATAGAAAAAAAAACATGTTCTACAATATTGTAGAGCGTATTATGTCTACAATAAAGACCGTTAATAAAAGTGCCAACAATAATTAAACCATATTATTCATATCTCGGTATTAATCGTTATCATGTTAAATTATATTTTATTTCAGATTGTTTAGATACCTGTAAAATACTTTTTAAATTATTAAAATCGGACATTCCATTCAAAAGATATAACGAATTTTAACAATCTAAAGAAAATTGTAGCGACCCTTATAACTAGGCCTGCGACTGGTGAGTTAGCTCATATTCCAAGGATACCTATGATAATCACCGATAATACCTATACTGTTTTATTTTAATTAAGCTAAAAGTTACTGGAACTATTTCAAAAATTCTTTCATTACCTCCTTGAAATCAAGAATTTTATATTAAATTTTAAAATGTATTAGTTAGATATATATTCGTTGTAAAGTAAAATCTGTATATTGATTAGATTATGAAAGTAAGTGTGTATCTCATAATCTGAAAGGAAGTAATTAAAAACTTTTATGTCAACGAAAATAAATCTATAGCCCGATTTAGTAGACCTTCCACTGCCACGAGATCAGTATCAAGGGGGGTTGAATTCGCGAAGCATTGCTAGTTGGAAATAAATAAAGTATTTCGCAATTAAATGTACAAGTCTGATCGAATGCCTCCCTCGTCTAGACGACCGTAACTAGACTCCACATAGCTCTTGTCTCGCCATATAATACTTAAAGCATGTTATACTTTCCCATTGTGGCATTAGAAAAAAAAAACGATGTCATTATAGCATCGTGACAACAAAGGTTTTATAGCTATAGCACTGAGAAAATATCTTTTTTTTTCAAGTATAAAGGGTGATATCTTTTTTTGTTATGTATACGTTAAGGCTTTTCTACAATCTCACTTAATAGAAAGTTATGACACATTCCAACTTGGTCAAACATAATTTGAATCACACAATGCAAGTTTTTAATGGAAGAGTGGTCATAAAGGAAGCCATCAAATAGCATATTCCAAAGCAAACTCTTGCCAGGAATTGAACCGGGACCTTTGTGCCAGCAAAGACAATACTCACACCATTATTTTAGAGAGGAGTTTAACATCTAATTTACATTATTTTAAAGATAAGAGTAGTGCTATCCGAGATTTGTTAAGTTATGATAACTTTATTGTATTAAAATACAGTAATTCTTTCATAAACCTAATTAAAATTAATGAAATAAATGACTTCCACAAAGTTATATCGTTACACTCAAAAATAATAAAATGAAAAAAAAAAATTATTAAATATGCATGCGTACAAATGACACATGTCAGAAGTGAAACTTCCTTTGGCAAAGCAATTTTTAAAACTTGTTTATATTTATACAAATCTAAATTTTAGATTTCCAAGACTTAGATGGAAAGAGGAAAATATTAAGAGTGTCGAAAATTAATACAAATAATTTATTGAAATCTCAAATGACGAGTCGTAAGTAAAAATGCCACGTTTTTTGTCAATATATCTTAATAAAATTTTGTTTTTGTATTTAAAATTTTATAATTTATCAAAAACAGTATATTAAATTATTAAATGACGAGTGGCAAATTAAAATGCCACATGTTATATGTAAATATTAAACCTACTTAACCTTCAAATCAATTAGCATAAAAACGCTGCACATCTTCGTGATGCTAATCAAGCGTTTCATCCGTAAAATATTTACCCTCATGCCCCTAAAGAAGTTTGATTTCAAAAAAGTTATACAATTGAGTAATGACGTTGAAAGTTTTAACTTATTTGTTGTTTAAATTTTCATTGGAAATAAAATTAATAAAACATTTCATAACAATACTGATGTTACTCAATAGTGAAAATGATGTCATATTACATGAGAAAATAAGAATAGTTGTGTGATGTTTCACTTTAAATCTTAAGCGTGCGATAATCCACTTTGAATAGAAAGAAAAGCATTTTGAATAGAAATATTATTTGACATAAAGCAAGAGCACTTTGCTCGTCCATCCACAACAATAAATTTAATTGTATGACGAACTGCATCTTGCTAAAAATAATATTTTCCACGAACATCGCTGGCAAGTTTCAGGAGAGTCTCGATTAATAGAGTCTACAATTACCGAGTGTTTTTAATATTTTATTACAGCATTGTTTGTCAGAGGTACACTCACCAACGAGGGCTTCGCAGAAAAGGCGAAGTTCGCTCCCTTCCTCCGCCCACTGGTCCTTCGAAATGAACATTGTTTTCGGTGCATCTGGTGGCTTTTCTGTGAAACAATTTTGTTGGAATTCATAAAAATAATCTATATTATATACTACTAACTTCACCTCCACTATCTTCACGAGTGAACTTACTCATATCTGTATCAGCTATTACACTGCGATGTTTCATTCATAATCAGTGCAACCGAAAAGATTTGCGTGAAGGGATAACAAATACCCATCTATCTTCCCAAACATTCCTATTTACCACATACTAGCGATGCGCCCAGGCTTCGCACGGATAGCAGGGTATAATATGCCTTCATGTCTTATCGTCTCTAATTTAAATGTCTCTAATGCACCTGATTATGTAAATCTTATAAACATAAAGGCAAAACTAAAATATTTCTTTAGATACAACATGGATAACTTTTGTAGATACATTTTTTATTACTTTTTTTTCACCCAAAATCAAAAGCTTCACGTTTTTCCTGCTGTGACAAATTATATCGATTTTTCCTCTTATAACGGACCATTGAATAGTGTCATGAAATCACGTCACAGTTTTTAGTACTCTTGGATGCGACTCGAGACGTGTTTTGTCCGTGGTGCGATATAAAAGAACTAAAGAAAGTATCATTTTAAATTGCAACTTTCACTTCAAAGAAATGGAACGGATTGACGATTTCATGTGCTTTAGTGCCACAGCTGGCAAACGAGACAAGTAAATAAACGATTACATTGCTCCATGTATTTTTGCCAGACCAGACGAGTCTTAAAACATCTTCCGCTTCCTAACGATTTTGAATTTGTAAAGCGAAACTCGAATACTCTGGTCTAATGTAGATTAACAGCGTACACAAGATTAGTTCAAGATTCACCATCCTACACAAGTTCTATTTCCAGGATATGCTTAGGCTGCCACGATGTTTTCCTGCCTTAAGAGTACGATGACTTCATTTAAGCTTATGAAGATTCACTTGATAACTTGCTGATGTTATATCTAGGCGTAAACGATGACGGTCTGGCTAGAATAATTTTTCTATTTATAAAAACGCTTTGTTACAAAAGCTTCTCTTACGCAGGCTATTTAAAAAAATATATATTTCCCAACTTGACTAGATCTGCCTGGGTGGAAAACTTCAGTCGTGACTAATTATCACCAGCACAAGCGCCAATGACCAGCGTTAGGTTCCCTTACAATTCTGGTATTATTACGAATATACTTATGTCTTGTCATATCAGCTCGCTATCATTTTAGACTGTATTGACATTGATCATCAGGTGAGATCACTGTCAAGGACCATCCTACCAGCGTTAAAGACATCGTGATCACGCGACACTCTTAGAAAGAATCTAGGTAATAAACTACTTGGACATCGTTGCATAACAGTATCAGCATAAGGATATTGTACTGGAAATGTCAAACCTTACTAATATTACTCTCATAATTTCCTTTTTCCTTTATCGAAAATCAGTTTTAGCAAGATAACTAAGCGGACTTATCAACGATTCAATGGTGCGTTTTGCAAAAAAAATTTGCAACAATCCACGTTTCTATCTAATATTACCGTAACAGTTTTACCATGCTTAGATGACTTGGGCACATAGAAAAAATGAATGAAAGGAGACTGACGAAAAGAATTTGTGAGTCAAAAGTGAATGGGAAAGAAAGGGGAAGAAAAAGGCGAACGTGCCTGTACCAAATCCAGGACATTTTAAATAAGGGCCAGGTCGAGTATACTCTAAACCGACGTGAAAGGTTTAATGAGAATGAAAGAAGCGAAGGAGATATGCATGGATCGTGGCAAGTGGAAGGTCTTGATCTCTGCCTACCCTTATGGGAATGAGGCATGATGCTATGTATGTATGTAGTTTGACCATAAGGAAATCTTACCTAAAATGTCAAGTCTGACTGTGTGCGTTTCGCTGTGGGTTTCGTTGCTAAGTCGACAAGTATAATTTCCCGCGTCTGTGTGAGCTGCACGGCGTGTGTACAAGGTCTGATTAGCTGCCTCTGGATATAGGATCAAGTTAGACACTCCTGCGGACCATGGATAAGCAACTCCATCTTTGAACCTGAAAATAAAAACAGTATGATCAAAAAATAAATCCTTAAGATGTAACACAACACAAATACAAATAAAAATTAAAGTTAATACAAATAAATAGGTGTACCTACGCCATTTTTAAAAAGATAAAGACAATGATTCCCTGATTTTTCAAGAGATAGATGAACAGTTTTTAGAAACAAATGTAATTAAAGATTATTTAAAAAATAATACAACATTATTTGACCAATTCAAGTTACATACACTTAAAAAAATGTATATGTAACTTGAGTGGATAAATAAAATAAATGTTTTATTAACGATTGCAAATTTGCCTAAGATATAAAAGGGAAAGTGTGACCTAATAGTGGGAATTGAATTCCTGAATATCGCAATATGAGAGGGGATAAATCCCAATACGGAATCTCATTTTCTGGTATCTCATTTACGGATAAAGAGGATTCCACAATGCATTTAGTGGGTATTACGTGGCGTCCTCTTTTATCCGTCCCATATTTCTGACCCATGGGTTGGGGTTTGTACGTAAAAGCATTTCCCAGCTAAAAACAGACAAATATTGATTCACAAAAACATATGTTTAGTCTACACTTTCATTTCAATGTAATACAATAAAGAACATCGTTAAAATAAATAAGTCATTTAAAAAGCGTTACTCCGTAGTATTTTATATCAGTCACGTTATATACCGTCCGTAATGGTTTTTAACAATTCCCTCTATTTACTGTAATCATGTTATCGTTGTAATTAACTTGCATATTCGTCGATGCAAAATCAAGTATCATTTGTGTAAGAGCTATTTACATTGAATCAGATAAAGATCAAAGAGATTATAGATAAAACTATTGTACAATAATTCCATGAAATAAGATAGCGTGCAGACTCAAACATATTTGCAATTGAGGCCGCGAGAGTAACAATGGCCTAACTAATGTTTTCTAAAAGAGATCAGTTTGAATTGTTTCTGTTTTATTGCTGATAGCAAAGCGTTTAAGTGTAATCTCACCTGATGATAAATGATTTACCTCTTACAATTTCTACATACATACATAACATCACGTCTCATTCCCATAGGGGTCGGCAGAGACCACGTCCTTCCACTTACCACGATCCTTGCAAATCTCCTTCGCTTCTTTCATTCTCATTAAGCCTTTCATAGAAGTTCATCTGTTTATTTCTAGACAGCATAATATCGGACTGCCTCATTGGTCTAATGGTTAGCATGTTCGACTACAGACATGAGGTCCTGGGCCAATTAAAAAATCAATATTGACTTTTCTATTAAGATTTTATCAATATTTGCCCGAAGTTGGGAAGTTGGCGGTGCGAACCACCTCCGTGCCTCGGAGAGCACGTCAAACCGTTGGTCCTGCGCCTGATCTCTCTCCGGTCATGTCGGAGTCAAGTCACATCGGACTATGAGAGTGAAGGAATAGAGAGTGCACTGGTGTACTATGCCTGCCAATCCGCAGTGGAGCAGCATGGCGGGTCTATGCTCATAAAACCCTCTTTCATACGAGTGAGAAGGCCTGTGCCCAGCAGTGGGAAGTTTTTTTTTCGCTTAGCGAAATGTCTTTTGCTGGGAGGATGGTAACTAACCACCATAAAAGCCTTCCACTAATCCAGACTTAGACAGATTAGAAAATGCAATTTCTTTAATTTACCCTATCAGGAATCGAAGCTAGGCCCTCTCCTAGCAAAGAAAGTAGTATCATCACAGGTGGCGCAATGATGAAACTAATTTCTTCAAATTCTCCAATGTATCAAGGGATACTAGCAAAACCATCTTTATTATAATCATCTTTAATGCCAATTACAAACATGATTGTTTTATTTGTGTCTGAGATTTGTCTTCAATCCGATTCTTAATTAGAATGAGGCGTTTCTTCGAACCGACGCTAAATACCAACTTGTAAAAAGCAAAATTAACCGACATCATTAACAACAATCATTAAGCATTTAGAAAACAATTTGTAGTGACATCTAATGAGGCATTATTCCAGGAGTTGGCAGTGGGAGGAAAGACTGGGCTTGGCTTTGCAGCTGCCGATGGATTTCCGCGAAACGAAGATTACATTATTAAACTCTCACAAACGGCGGAAATTGCATTTCTCGGAGGCTTCATAATGACATTTGCGCGACTATTAATCTTTTGAGTCCAAGAAAAAGTTGGTGCCTAAATATTTAGATTCCCATAATTCGGTGGCGTCGCGTCAATCGCAACAGCTGTAAATCGTTCAAGGAATAAAGCTTGCGCAAACAAAACGTCACGTGAAGCCAACGATTCCCGCGAACAGTAAAATTTTGCGGTAGCCGTTTTTGAATCGTTTGAAAGTTAAACAAACATTTGCACGATGTTTCATAGCAAGGCCGCGTGGGGATTGTTTCCAAGAAACGGCGGCGGACCGCGACCTGGTGAATATCCATTGGGTATATTCACCTGCAATACACGCTTGCGAGGAGATATGTTTATAACTGTACATCGGGTTATATTGTATTGCTCTATCAAGTTAATGGAACTTTCGAATCGTACATTATTATCCGAGTCTCACGCGTAGTTCAATATAAACTTCTGAGAAATAGTATTTATAAGCATTTGGAATGGTATTCACCAAGCCGGGAGTGCGTTGCTAATATTTTTATATCTTGTTAAGTCAATGACTCATTCTATTTTCATACACACACACGGTTCAAAAATTGTAGTGTAAAGATACTGATTATTGTAATATTGTAGTACAACAGTAACAAATACAGAAAAATTTACCAGATTATTAATTAGCAATAATTTTAACAGACATATAAGGAAATTCTTTCGCTTCGCACAAAAACAATGGAAATCTCTATGCATTGTTAGTTTGGCATACATGTTCCTCCTACTCTCAGTATGAAAGGGTTTTCCTATAATCCCACGGGATCAAGAACTACGCGGGAAACAGCTAGTATAAAATAAATCAAAATGCCAAGGCTGTTGGAAATGATGCGTAACTTTAAAGTGAAACTTCTTTAGGCAAACTCGTGAGTAGCATCACGAAAATGTGCAGCGTTTTTTATGCTAATTCTTTTGAAGGTAAGGTAGTTTCAATATTTACAAATAACATATGCCATTTTAATTTGCCACTCGCCATTTAATAACTTAATATACTATTTTTCATAAAATATAAAACAAAAATGTTTCATAAATTTTCTCTTAAAAATTTTCAATTCAAAACCAAAATTTATTCAAATATTGACAAGAAACACGTGGCATTTTTATTTACAATTCGTCATTGGAGATTTCAACAAATTATTTGTATTAATTTTCGACACTTAATATTTAATGTCGATTAAATTGATTTATATATATCTTCCTTTTTCCCTTCCCTAAAATATCTTCCTTTTAAAGATATTCTGTATCTTTAGAAGGAAGATATTTTAGATTTCTAAAAATATATAAGATAGATATTAGTTTGCCAAAGAAGTTTCACTTTTGATAAGTGTACATTATAAACACGCACTTTTAATTTTTTTTTGTTATTTACACATAATAATGACCTTGCCTTCTTTTAATCATACATGTCAATACTTGACAGTGGCTTCTTATTACAGTTTTAATGAGGGATGAAAAGTTCGCATTTCAGCCCCGTATGAGGGGAAAAATGCTACCGTTTAGATTATAGCAATGCGCATCCCAATAACTCACTTATATTCCCGGTAAACTAACAACGATTAGTTAATTTAAGTCTAAAAATCTAAAATAGATGGAAAAAAAACTCGAAGATGTGGAATTTTCATCACAGTGTAAGAAATAGGGCATCCTCGCCCGTGATATTCACGTTAAGATTACGTGGGTGAGAATGTCCCAGTATAGTATATTACGCACCCAGGAAGAATTCTGGGTGCATAATTTACTCAATTTGATTAATAAGCGAGCTCTTTGTTATATATTTAATCATTAATAGATTCAGGTTCCTAAATATTGGTGCAACATTAAAATGGTGAAGAATTGCAGAAGAAACCTTACTACTAATCACCGTTCAATAACTGTGTGTCATTGTACGTTATTTTTCCGCAAGAATGAGGATTCGCAGAAAAATTATTGAAACGAGTTAATATACATGCACGCGGCTTTGTCGACGGAAATCCACAGCAATGTGTGTAAGGGGGAAAAAAGATATTAAAAGAAGCTGAACGCAGACAAAGTGCGGCGCACTTTGTAGTCTCCGCTCAGTAGTTTTTTGTTCCTCGGTGCAAATGTTCATGACGTGAGACGACTCCAGCAACTTGAGGGCAATTATTTTGAGATTAGTCTGACAGTATATTATTTTCCTTTAACGAAACTTTGTGTGAAAGAAAGTTTAATATGAGAGTTTTAAAAAGCTACATTGCAAAAGGAAAACGTTGCAAAACGATTTGTTCCCTACGGCTTTACCTCAACGCTTTCATCATTATTGACAGACAACACGTACATAATATCACTTACACTTAATATAAAATATCCTTAGACTCTCCCTAAAGCGGAGTAGCAAAAAATTCAGCCAAGTAATAAATAAATTGCGTTTTTTCGCGTTATTGTTTGGCCCTGCTGGTTTACTCTTGAGATATATTTCATCTAACATTTTATAACGACAATAGCATAGATTTAATTTACAATACAATAATTTCTTTAGTTCATCCACAGGTTATATTGACACAATTTAGTGCTGGTTTTGGATTCAAGGGTACGAAACGTTGAAATTGAGTAAATGAGCTGATTGCAGATTGTACTGTATGTGAAAGAGTCCAATAGATGCGTCTCATACAATCTCATTACAAATACAATATGCGAAAAAAGTTTTAGACAATTCAAATCATTCATCACGAGACGGTAACGGTTTGTCTTACCAAATTAACTTTTAAAGTTAAAGTTGATACCGCGAGAAACAGTTCTTTAAATTGTTCAATATGTGTTTAAGTTTATATGTATTAGTAGACACAATCTACCCTTTTTACCCCATATAATCTAACCCTAAGGTTGCCTGATAGAAATGAGTAATAAGCGGTAAAGTCGCCTTATTTTATGTACTAATCTATTAAGTTTGTTTCTCTCTTACTTTTTCATATTTGTAGTGTAAAATAGAAATTATTCGGTCTATCTAAATCTATATAATGATTTTTTAGAGATTATATGCGTTAAAAAGGGTAGATGACCCTTTTTTAGCTCATATAATCTCTCTAAACCTAAGATGGCCTAGTAGAAATGTAAAGTAATAAGCGATAAAGTCACGTAATTTTCTGTGCTATTCTATTAAGTTTGTTTCTCTCTTACTTTCCATGTTTGTGTGTAAAATAAAGAGTATTCTATGTCTATATAAATATAATAATTTTTTTTAAACGCAACGAAAAATTTTGCCGAGACTAAAATAAAAAGAAGTCTGCGATGAGGTCATTCTGCTCGTCCGGCCCCATGCATCTTGCGAATTTCCGAAAGGCGAACCGGTCTTTGACCCGCTTCGGGTTGCATACAGGATCCAGCCACAAATCACTCGCGTGCATCCGACACCGGCCCATTTCTTACATATACAATACGCAATACAATATCTGCGGTCTGAATTTAAAACGAAGCCTTTATTATAACGTAAAAATGATAAAGAAGCCAACTAATCTATACAATAAAAGTGCGTGCGTAAAAAGTACAAATGTCAGAAATGAAACTTCTTTGACTTTTGTTTTCCGACACTTAGAGGAAGAGAGAAAGGAAGATATGTTAGGAATTTAATTGTCATTAATGTGTGGAAAATTAATACAAATAATTTATTTAAATCTCAAATGACGAATTGTAAACAGAAATACCACGTGTTTTTGTTAATAATATAAATTATTTAATTAAATTTTGTTTTCGAATTTAAAATTTAGAAAAGAGAATTATTTTTATTAAATGAGGAGTGGCAAACGAAATTGTCATATATTAAAACTACCTAACCTTCAAAACGAATGAGCTCCAAATCTTCGTGACGCTAATCACCCGTTTCACTTCGAAAAAGTTTGCAAGTAAGTGATCAAAGTCTATGCCAACCAAGCTTGAGAGTTATTGTTTGTTTATAATAACATACAAAATATTGGGCAGAAATTGCCCAATGCAATAAGTCTGCCCTTGCACATTGGTTAATCTGTTCATTAAACAAGTTTTAGAATAAGTTATTACACTTTTTTATATCCTGTTTGCAATAAAGCAAATCTATCTATCTATTTTTGTAAAAAACATTACGATGCCGCTTTATTCACTGTTTAGCAAAAAAACAAACAATGTGTAGTGTCTAAAAATATATAAGAAGGTTTTAAATTTTTTATTGTTGTTAAGAAAAGATTTTCTTTCCAACTGAACGGACATGGATTTGGAGGTTGTTTATGCCCTTTGACGTCGGTATTCGATAATCATTTAGAAGTGAACATAACAATATTTGATCAATATTTTTAGAAGAAAACATATAGATGATGTAAGGTTTTAAAATAATAACATTATATCACACAGATGCATGTTTCGCGGGAAATATGACACTATACATGAGGCCAAGCGTCATTCACTGACTTCCCCAGTTTTATAACCCGCGGCCAAGGTCGACTGCTTCTATAAGCCCAGATCTAGTGACAACTGCAAGTAAAACTTCGTTACATTTGTAATAATTTGATTTAAACCCACAGCTGTCGACAAAGTTGAATATTAAATAGTACACTCATTGATTGCATTTGTAACTCTTAATTAAAACTTTCTGAACTAGAACAAAAACTTCTTCATCTTTTTTGGTATTTATAATACATTGTGGTCTTTTTACTTCATATCATAAGATTATTGGGCAACGTTGCTACGGTTACTTCTCATGATAGACTTCTAGTAATTTCATTAATGTTACGAAATAATTCTAGTATTCAAATTTTAAAAGTCAGTGCTATTGATAATTGACATTGGTTATTAACGAGCAACATAAGAAAATTTTACACTTAAATCCTCGGAGAGACTGTTATTTATCAGAGAATAAATTAGATAATTTAAGGCTGTATCTAAATTGACATACAATATCCGCTACACTCTAATTAACGGAAATGGCATTAGATTAATTACTTTTCGATGGCTAATGAAGGAAGCTTATGTAATTTAGCTGTCTAAATGTAGCGAAATTTGTCGTCACGTGGAGTTCAACAGATTTGGGTTTTTCTCGGTGATGAGGATATTACATGTAAGCAATATTCATATTGCCTGTTTTTCTGTATCATGCCTGAATTAGCGATTTAGCGCTTAATTAAATTAAAGTTAAAGAGTCAAACGACACTTTTGGAAAAGATTTTTGAGAAAGTCCTCGTTGGCGTAAAGGTACGAGTACTTGCTTCGTTTGTGAAGGTTCTGGGTTTCATTATGGCAGAATAGATTTAAGAAATTGCATGTTCTAATTCGTCTGATCTTGGACTGGTAGAAAGTTTCGCCCTAGTTACCATCCTATCACCAAAGACAGGCCGCCAAGCAAAAACTTTGCGTTCCGGTGCGATGATTCTGTAGAAAACATAAAAGATACCTTTTACCAGATGAGCGCAATACCATCTTACATTTTACCATCACTTGCTTTCAAATGAGATCATAGTCAAGCTATAAGCAGTAACAACAAAAAAAGCTACACGAAATTAAAACTGGAACGGGTAAATATAGAAATTGATTTTTCTCGTGGGCGTCTATTAAGTCAGGTAATTTGATACATTTTCTCTTAATAATCAAGAACAGTTTCAGTATTTTTAACTAATTGAATTTAAGTTGGTGAATATACGATATATTTTAGGAAGATGTAGAATTCCCTTTATATAAATACTAGTTGCACTCGCGACTTCATCTGCGCGGAATGATTTTTGGGTAGCATTTCCACTAATTTAGGCCAATTGTTTTGCAAATAAGAAACATACATATAACACCCCCGCAACCCCCCTTGCGAGTGGAATATAGTTGAATCCGTTCTTAGTTGACTTCTACTCGGCAAAAGGAATATTCCTACCAAATATCAAGTCTCTACCCCTTATGGTACCAGAGATATCGTGATGAGTCAATAGATATCTGAATATCTCAATTATATTTGTAGAAGATACACGCAAACTAATGCCAGACTCTGATTGATTTGAATGCTATACTTACTACAGACTAGACGAACGACCAAGTTTATGGTGTCGCTATAGCTACAACCGATGGGCTTGCTAACCGAACATAGGTCTCTAACGATGCCCACAAGGACTTCTCTTGCACCGAAAAACTCCGAGCATAACCCTTTTCTCGTCTTTTATATGAGTAACATAGTCAAGACTGGCAACGTGCACTGTTCAAAGACTTAATCCTTTAGGAAATGGAAGGTTTTGAACAAAAGATTTTTAGTAACTTCATAAACGCTGCCCAACTGATTTGTACTTGGCAGTGGACCTCCTTCTCGAAATGGGACCTCCATAGCTGGACTATAAACCCCAGGATTGTAAACTCGTCTACAACTTCAAGATTCAACTAACATCAAAGTATATCATAACTTTAGTTAAAATAGACCTTTGATTTGAATACTATTAAGTTGTTAATCAGGTTAAACTACTCCTACGTATTTAATCCAATACGAATCCTTTGCAGAACTAGTATGACTACAATCAATTAGGATTCTAGTAATTAGTAATCCATTGGAAAAGACCTTTGTATAATAACACGAGATTGACGCATTTAAAAACTGTAAGCGGATCTCTGAGACATCTGTATAAGGTTGCCGGAGGAACGTCAACGATGTGGATTGAAGCAGGTCTTAAACAAGACTACAATGTGAGAAACACAAGGTATTGACTTTCTCAAAATAATAATAGATTCAATACATTATCTCTCAGTAGAATTGGTTCATTTAGTTTAACATTAAAGATTTTAAAATGCATGCGTCTCTCAATCTTGTGTTTTAAAAAGATTACTTTCATAGCATTTCCTAATTTCATTATCCTTATTACTATTATAAATGCGAATGTAACCCTGTCTGTCTATCGCGCTGTGTTTAAAGCATCAGAAAGGATATAGGCTACTTTTTATTATGAAATCTGGATTGTGAGGGATAGAAGCTAGAAGCTAGAAGCTTGAAGCTTTTTTAAACTGTTGATTCGATAAGAATAAATATGATATTCAAAGTTTGTAAAAATTTCACCCTCATAGGTATAAAATAACAATCCTTACTAATATTATACATGCGAAAGTAACGCAGTCTGTCTGTTGCGCTTTCACGTTAAAACTACTGAACCGACTTAAATAAAATTTGGTAAACAAATAGTATAGCCTCAGAAAGGATATAGGCTACTTTTTAATACGAAAAAAGGAATGTGAGGGATAGAAGTATCGTTCATTTATAGAGCTAGAAACTTGAAGCTTATTTTTGGACTGTTGATTCGATATAAATAAATATGACATTCAAGGTAATTTTTTTACATTTTTATTTTCAAAAGGTGTAAAATAATAATCTTTACAATTTCACACAAAGCCTACCGAACCCATTTAAATTAATTTTGGTACACAGATAGTCTAGCACTTCAGAAAGGACAATATACTTGACAAAAGGCTCTATGCAGTGAAATATTGCAAATAGCTAAAACACTATTCCACGCGGACGAAGCCGCGGGTACAGCTAGTAGTTTAGAATTTTAGACTATTACATATATTTTTTGTGTTGTCTTTTTAATTGGATTGGATTGTTTCAAATGAATGTCCATATAATAACGTGGAATACATTTTCAGATAACATACCTTCAAAACTAAGCGTAATGTCTATTTCATTCAATATTCACAAAATAAACTGCGCTAAAAGAAGTTTTCATTTCAAATATCGATGTACATTGCCTGCCCATTTATTCCTCTAAATATATTTCGACGTATAAACGGTCAACTTGCAATATATTCATTTGGATGTTATAGTAATTTCGATGATATACCGCCATCAACCTAGACCATTGTTTCTTTAAATTATACAGGTATTAAAACATTACTACCTAATTGGTCTAGTGGTTATCTCGTTCGAGTGAGGTAGTGGGCTTGAGTCCAGTGTCAGGTGAATTATAAAATCGATATTGACTTTCTGTTAAGAAATTCTAAGTATTTGCCCGAATTTAGGAAGTTATCGGTGTGCTTCACCGCCGTGCCTCGAGAAGCACGTTAAGCCGTCTCTCTCTCTCTCGATTCTGATTTCTCTCCGGACGTGTCACATTGCCGTCACATCGGACTATGAGAGTGAAGGAATAGAGAGTGCACTTTTGTTGGCTTGCAGACATTTGTGTCCTATGCACGCATAGGGTGGATTTATGCTCTGAAAACTCAGCAGTTGGCGCAATGGGCTGCTACTTATATTATATTATAATTTTATATTAGAACTAGATGCTTAAAAAAATATGAATTGAAAATATGAATTGAAAGGCAGAACAATCAAAAATCATATATTAAAGTGAAACTTCTTTAGGCGTATGAGGGTAAATTTTTTATGAATTAACGCGTGTTTACCGTCACAAAGATGTGCACGCTGCACATTTTATGCTAATTCGTTTGAAGGTTAGGTAGTGTTAATATTTACAAATAACATGCGGCTTTTGAATTGCCACTCTTCATTTAATCATTTAATATACAAATTTTCATAGATTCTCTTTTCTTTCACAAATTTTAAATTAAAAAAAAAAAAAAACATTTAATTTATAATTTCGAATATTGCCAAAAACACCCGAGATATTTTTATTTACGATTCGTCATTACAGATTTCAATAAACTATTTGTATAAATTTTCGACACTTAATATTTTAATGATAATTTTCCCCTCCCCCTAAGTCTCGGAAGTTTTAAATTTGTATAAATATAAACAAGACTTAAAAATTTGTTTGCCAAAGAAGTTTCACTTCTGACATGTGTACTTTGTACGCGCACTTTTAATTTTTGTAATACTGTCTAACAAAATTATGATTTTATTGTTGGCTCTTTATACATAGCGGCCATCGATTTATTTGGAACGTTATTTTCACCACTGCGTGACGGACAGACCGACATATGATTACAAATATACAAGGGCGTTATTTCACGTTTGGCCGCGTGTGACAATAGTTCATAAGAAGTATAATTGTATCGGTTTCGGAGAAACAATCAACGTATGAATACGGAGGAAGTTGCGGTTTGTATGATCGAGCAGTCAATTTCGTTGCCGCTACCTCTAATTACTTGTTGATACATTGAATTCAAGAGTTTTTTTCGATATATTAACGAATTCCGAATTTATATAATGATATTTATTCCACGGGATAAAACACCGTCAAAAATAGATAATCTTTTTGTAAATATAATTCTTACGTACAAGTAAGTACATTTAAGTAAGTGGACTGCTCTTAAACCTCTGTGAGTAAAAACCTCTTTAGGCATGCAATGCCCTTTTTATGCGTACTGGATATGACTGAGCCACCACGGTCGACTAAGTAACGCTCGTTCGAGTAATATATATATATACGTATATCTTTGTTAGTATGTTATAATATTATATAGAGTCAGAGTCAAAATATCTTTATTCAAGTAGGCCCGTTACAGCACTTATGAATCGTCAAATATCGTTTTTTTCTGTATATTATTTAAATGAATGACTGATGATAACATTAAGGAACGATTTACAATCTAAAGTTACGAGGGTTCCTTCGCGCCCTGATCTGAGAAGAGCCAACAACAAACTATACGTTTTTTTATCATCATTACAATATATATTTAAAATTTATTCTATATCTATATACACATAGAGTAATTCATTCACTCACAAGCTTTTTGTCTTCTAAGTATTCTTTCAAATTATAGAATGATTTCTCAATTAGTTTTCTTTTAATAAAAGATTTAAATGAATTATAATATATGTATATACAACGAAAATATATGTATAATTATGTTATATATATGTAATATTATATAACATAATTATATAGTGTAATATTATATATGTTTATGTATTTATTATTATACTTGTATAGCTATGTAGATATTTGGGTATATGTTTATTTCATAGCCTACAACCTCTATTACTTTCTGCTTTTTTAATGCACGGTTGTATGGAAGAAATCGTTATTTAGCTATAAATCCAACTGTTCTATTGTATTTGTCTTATATTTAAATTAATTTTATTGGAAATAGTAATCTTAAATTATTAATTTAAACATTAAATCTTAAAGGTGCAATCAAGTGTAGAAATAAAATAAAGTTGGTTAGTACAAAAAAAATCACTTAAAACGCATTATTTACGTCATCTTGGTAAGGTTTTCACTTCTGTCGCGTGGTCTTAAGCACAAACAGGGGATTTGTAATGTCAAAGAATTTATTAAAATTGTAGGCATTATATTAGGATTGGTTTTAAAGAGGTGATTTTCTTGCGATTTACGATTTAATAATAATCACAACGTTAGCATATTTTTTAGGTTCCTAAAATTTATGACAACGATTTTAGTTACTTTTTCTATATGTGTGGATTAAAAATAAAAATCAAAATATTCTTTATTCAAGTAGGCTCACAGAAGCATTTTTAGTTAGTAATAAGTAGTCTATCCGTTGCTAATAAATCTACAACCGGTTCGGAAAGTTGTTTCCGCTAAGAAGAAACCGGCAAGAAACTCAACGGTTACAACTTTAAACATAGCTTTTGTACGTTATATATATATATATATGCTTTTTTTAATAGGACATTTTTAATATATTTCTTAAAACTATATGGAGCGGGTATTTTATTGAAAATGTGGATGCTAAGCCCGACCAATGATTTCAGAACCTTCTTCACTGTAAAATATGGCATTACAAGTTTGTTTTTATTTCTTGTATTAAAATTTTGTGTTTCCCTCCTTTTACTGTGTAAGTAAATATTATTACAGATATATAAAGATAGTGTTAATGTCCGCCGCCTTTCCCCATGACAGTATGCCGAAAGATAAATGCTATGAAAATAAGCGAAATACACCATTTTATTATTATTTAGCAGTTTCAACATCAGTGTATTGCTTTACTTTCGTAACTGAACTAAGTTTGCTTGCCAGAGTCTTAGTCTAGATAAATTTACTTTTTTTTTTTCGAAATAAATCAACCACACCTTAAGTTAAGTAATTCCCGTCGTCTATTGTCAAATACAGAACTAAAAAGGCGTTGTCTTTATGGTTATTATTTATCAAAACAATATCTGCTCTTAACGCCACTTTACCCTTTAATAAATGCAATGGCCTACTTTATGTATGAGGCCTTCCTTCACAGGAGAGCGATGTTTATGGAGCTAAGAATATCTATTGCGCGTTAGCAGACCAAACGCATCAAGAATCTCACTCAACAGATATATTTATGAAATTCGCAACATATATACCGTTGTTTTGTATAACTAATCGCATGAATCAATTATTTTCATTAATAACACAGCAGAATTAATTTTGTCTTGTATTAAAAACTCATACTCAAATCGGCAAAAATGACACTGCAGTGTCACAAAATCGTTAGTTGATTTCAATATTAAGTTTAATTTCAAAACAGCTGTCCTGTAAAATTTACTTTTATAAATTGTATCATTCTTCTTTGAAAGAATACAGAATATTCTATATTTTCGATATCGCCATTAATGTGGCTGTGGCACCACAAAACTTCATTATGTCACTAGATGATTTAAAAGTCTTGTATAATTTCAAAAGGTAAGAACTGTAAAACGAGTTTTTTGAAGTCTGAAAGTAAGCGCGTGAGGATAAAATTTTTACTTTTTAGCGTCACGAAGACGTGCAGCGTTGTTATGCTAATTCGTTTGAAGGTAAGTTAGTTTTAATATTTACATAACATGTGGCATTTTAATTTGCTTCTCATCTTTAAATAACTTAATATACTATTTTTTATAAAATATAAATATTTCATCATTTCTTTTTTCTAAATTTTAAACACAAAAAAAAAAATTATAATTTCGAATATTGACACAAAACACGTGACATTTTTATTTAAAATTCGTTATTTGAGATTTAATAAATCATTTGTAATAATTTTCTACGTCTAATAGTTTAATGAAAATTAAATTAATTAAATACATATCTTCCTTTTTCCCTCTGAGTTTCGAAAACCTAAAGTTTTAGATTTGTATAATTATAAACTAGTTTGCCAAAGAAGTTTCAGTTCTGACATTTGTACTTTGTACGCAGGCACTTTTGACTTCATTTAATTGATTCTTTATTCAACAATCTATGAAACTAGTTAAAACCGGTTATGTTTTGTCGCAGCTAAATCTGACACTAATTATTAGAGAAATCATAAAAATTTACAAGTAATTATTCATTCACTGAGAAAGCACGTCACTAATTTTAATGCCCTACTTTGCGTACAGTTTCCGGTTTCGTGACTAAAAATTATATGAAAACATCTAATTTATGATATGCAAACATTACAAGCCAATGGGCTACTTATCGAGATTCATTAAAGCAAACATACAGTAATAGAATTTTATATATAAAGATTTGAAATATTATTTTTTAAAAAAAGCTTGTATTGCCATTGAATAAAATATTTTTATTGTTTCAACCATAGATTTTAAACTGTAACTTTCGTGGTTTATCGACATATTTGAAGAAAAATATACTATAAACGGTTACATACCACGATAATGTTTTTGTGAATTTGTCGATATTTCGGCCCAATATAAACGGTTACATACCACGATAATGTTTTTGTGAATTTGTCGATATTTCGGCCCATGCAATTGGGCCGAAATATCGACAAATTCACAAAAACATTATCGTGGTATGTAACCGTTTATAGTATATTTTTCTTCAACCATAGATTATTTATTCAAGTAGCACATCTGACTCGTTATATGTAAATTGATAAAGTAATATTTTCTATTTTTCCTCAATTCTCGATCGACTAGGTACAAATAATTTGTTGCTTCATCATATACATATGTCAAGGGATTCCGGGAAATCATGCCTACGTACCAAAAAAACATACATAGAAAAACAATACGATGAACCCACGTGCCAACAATAGGAAATTGAAACCGAATGCGCAAATATACATTCCTAGAAAGCCACTATTACGCTATCAGTAATTACATCATAAGCTGTATTACTTCAAATATTTTCTAATGGTATATTAACTTGTATATATACGCCTTTTATATTAAAATAAATCTTTATTTTATTAGCATAAAATGTATCGTTTACATAATATAGGTCAAAATTGGTTATAAATTATATCAAACACTCATGTAAAAATACGTGAAACTCGTAACTCAGTTGGTCTGCTGACAACACCAGATAACACATTAAAAGGTGGACAGTAAAAGAAAGAAAAAAGAATAATAAAAATTATTTAGATTAATTATTGGACCAATTGCGAATGTAAATAAAACAAGAAAAAGAACACCAAAACTTGCGACCATGACCGACCACTGTGACTTCATTAAAAAAAATGTAAGGGAAATGTTTCAAAAAAATTTCGGACATCAAGCACCTGCAGCTACAAAAATGAACTTAGCAACCACTCAACGGATTTTGATGTAATTTTTTTCTTTTTACTGGATTTGTTCCAACTTAGTTCAGACGATTCATAGATAGTAAATGGATTGAGGCTCCGAAACGTGGTCGCTGACTGTGGGCCTTATACGAAAGTTCAGAGTCACTCAGCGTGCGATGGAAAGGGCTATGCTTGAGTTTCTCTACGTGATCAAATTATAGCCGAATCACGACATAGCCTTTCGAATTGCGAATCTGAAGTGGCAATGGGGGGGGGGGGGCACATAGTCCGACAGACCGATGGACGTTGGGACCCGAAGGTGCTGGAGTGGCGACCCCGCACCGGGCGGCGCAGTGTAGGTAGACCCCCCACAAGGTGGACCGATGACATAAAGAGGGTCGTCGGTAGCCGCTGGAGCCAGGTGGCGCAAGATCGGGTCTTGTGGGCATCATTTCGTGAGACCTATGTCCAGCAGTGGACGTGCATCGGTTGAAGCGACAATGACGGCGACGACGAAATAGATAGTTTCATTTCAATATATAATATAAAATGTTGCGATATGTTATAAACTGAAAGGTCGTAAAGTATGAATTCTGGTGTCAATTAAATAATAGTCTCAGAGGTAAGTATCCGCAGACGAAGTTGAGAGATTCAGCCGCTTTCTGTACAGCATATTTATAAAAAAAAAATCAATATAAAACTTAAATCGCAAAGTGAAATAAAAGCTAAATTTTTGTATCGTCACTACTAAATTAATGATGTGACAATGTATTTTACAGACTTTAATCGCGTTTAGTGACTCTGCCGCCGGCGCCGATGAATGTCAATTAAAAAATCGAAAGAATGTCGAAAATTTGATGCACTGCATCTGCATGCGTACTAAATTACCCACTTATTCAATCGGAAAGTACGAGCTCTCGATACAAGTATAATTTAAAATATTTGTTCGTATTTCTATGTTCACATCCTGACATTTCTAAAAACTCTGTCAATTCTTCATAGTCGTAGGTGAAAATTGAAACTTTTCCAAATGTCTACTAATCTAAAAATACATTTTTTTGTCATGAATAAAAATCTCAAAAACGTATGTAAATATTAGAGGCATAATTAGAATAAACAAATCCGATTCAATTCTTCAATATTAAGCGAAGAACAACTCTTTCATTATAACATCTAACCTATCACTCTATTGAAAATGTAACATTCATAGTACATTATTGGACCTACTGAAGATTTCACAAGCCCCCATTGAAACAGATAACATCAGTATAGTCTAGAATCGTCAGTAAAATTTCTTGAAGAGAATATTTTCCTTGACACTGTTAAAGTACTCCAAGATGGTAACGAGTAGTAAGACAAAACAATTACGAATGATAAAATTTTCACTCATTGTGTATACATATATACAATACCGAACTCTACTTTTTCTTCCTCGATGCGTTATGTACATAGTTTGCTTTTTTTTGCATAATTTTCTCGTTTGTTAAAGTATTCACTACTAATTGTTTACTGAGTTCTTCAATATCGAATTCTTTTCCATTAAAAAATAACGCATGTGTACTCTTGAATTTAAACAATACATATGTGAAACTTCTTATGGCACGGTAAGAAAAAACTTTCGGTACGGATTGCGTGAGGTTTGTGTGTAGTATGTGTCTGTTTGGTCTTTACTCAGTCATATTTTACTTAGAAAAAACTATGATAAAGTACTTATATAAAAGATGTATCTGAATAACATTATATTAAAGTTTGACACAGTGTAATTCAAATAAATTTCTCTTCCACAAGGTACATTGTTATACGCACTTTTTTTATTTTTGGATAATCCAACACTCACAATAATACTAACGGATTATAGAACGAAAAAAATTAAGTAAAAAATAAGCAAAATTCTAAAACTAGATATAAATTTCAATTGAGATAATCGCTATGTGCTTATGTGGAACTAGCTTTGCCCGCGAATTCAACCACATGTTATTGGGTAGTATTTTTAGTAATTTTGTCTAATTATATTACAAATATCTGAGGATCTAGACTATCTGTATACCAATTTTCATTTAAATCTGATCAGTAGATTTGGCGTGAAAGCGCAATAAACAAACAGTTACTTATGCTTTTATAATATTAACACGGATTGTTATATTACACCATTGAAAGTATTTATATCGAACCAACAGTCTAAAAAGTATGTTTCACGCCTCTAGCTCCAACAATGACGATACTCAATTCTTTCCAACCCTTTTTCGCAATAAAAAGTACCATATGTTCTTTCTAATAGTGTGTACCAAATTTCACTTAACTCTGTTCAGTAGTTTTGGTGTTAAAGCGCGACAGATAGACAGAATTACTTTCGCATTGATAACATTAGTAAGGAATAATGAGTTTATTTAATACTTCGAATTTTAAAGTCACACTAATTAAAACAGAGATGTAACAAACGTTGTAAGCAATTATCAATCTTCAATTAAAACTGCCGCTCTTTAAAAGTCCGTCTATTTTTTGTGTCATTGTGTAGTTTCTGGTTGGTATAAAAATGAGATTTTTTCCATGTTTATATAAGCTTTCTCGAGCTATTAACTGTGCCTCTTAGTGGACGGTAACATAGCTGTCACTGACCACAAAGGCGGCGCGAGTAATTATTAAGAGGCAAAGAATCTTGAACTACATGTAGGCATTTCAATTAATAACACAGCTCCACAGAAATAATATGGACTGAGTACGGATACGAGCGTTCCAGCAGTAAATGCTAGTGATGTGAACAGGTTTCGTAAAAATCAAAAAGGTAACCCTTATTGAGATGAAAAATTATGGCAGGAAAAAATCTTTTAAAAAAAATGTCATAATATGTATATATGATGATTTTGAAATGATGTTACATAATATTATTTAATACTATATAAGCCAAAGAACTTTCATACCCTCCCATGTGTACGCTGATACACGCACATATTTAGACAGTTAGTTTTCTGTTCTTATTCTAACCTTCTAAGTTATTAAGTAAGATTCTTAGTTAAGTATTTCCATTTTAGAGTTGTACCGGGTGTTCTACCATTTAATTCTTATTCCTAACAAGTTAGAGTTGACAGCAATCGCACCTCAAGATAAGTGACGATACAGTCTAAAATATAAGTGTGTTAACCTAGTATGAGGTATTTTACCTCTTCTGGCTTTCTGTTATGCAATTTCGGGAATAGAAGCCAGGAGCTCTGCTAGCGCACATTTCGCTAGCGAGGCCATAAAAACCTATACTTATATTATTGTAAAACAAGCGGTATGTACTGGTTTTGAAAATCGTAGTCGGTTCACAACACTAGTAACGGCCTAACGAGTAAAGCAATTTCTTACAGTTAACGGGAGGGATGCGCGATGGGAACACTAGTAAAAAACCGAACTACTTCGTAGTGAGCAAAAACACGACATAGGCGAGCGAGCAACTCAGTTGTACAATGCTTTTCTATACTTATAATTATAATGAAAACAATAGATTCTTGGAGTATGAAAAAATTCCCTACCCCTGTACATTAGAGGATATACAAAACATATCTTTAAAAGTAAGGAAGGTAAATAGCAGCCCATTAACGTCCCGCAGCTAGGGACAAGCTTCCTCACTTATAGGAGGGAGGGTTTTTAGGGCATAGATCCACGACCCGGCTCCACTTCGGGTTGGCAGGCGAAGTACACACTCTTCCTTCACACTCAAAGTCCAATGTGCCGGCTTAACGTTATCTCCGAGACACGGGGGTGAAGCACACCGTCAACTTCTCAAGTTAGGGCAAATACTGGGAATTTCATAAAAGAAGACTCAATATCGATTTTTAAATTCGACCAATGGAAATGGACCGATGGAAAACGTAAATAGTCCATTGAAAAGTTACATGAGGTTTGCATTTTTTGAGGACGCATATTTATTCGTAGGTGGTCAGTAGAAGCTTAATACCAAGTTTGTGAGATTGCCATCTTTGTCCCCTGGCCACCACCTTGAAAAAGAGTCCAAACAACTTTTTCGCGATATCTTGAAAACCATGTGTCGTACAAAAAAAATTGTAACGACATAATTTGTAGCACTTTTGACCCCTTCAACATATCTGAAAAATGAAATTGCGTCCTTTGAAAAATGCAATATTAGGTAAGGACCTAATATTGCATTTTAATGGACTAAAACACGGAGACCCATATCTGAGATACAGAGATGTACTACAACGTTTCGTTGTGAAGACCTTGATTGATAGTTTAAAAAAAACTTGATGATGTTAACATGTTTTCAATTAAGAATTGTGTTTATTTTTTTATATTACTTTGTATTTATGGAGACCCTGTTTTTTATAATATACAAAATCTTAAGGCGACTAATGCATAAATTCCAAGGAATCCTTAAACTTGATGAATAATAAACTAGTATAGCATAAAAATTATCTATCACGAGGCTCTTATATTAAAGCGAATTCGTGACAGCCTTGTGCTAAATCGCTGTATATTTTTAGGAAACGAACAAGAATTCTAGATAATACATTGGCTATTAATTCCATATTAAATAAGATTTTTAATACTTCTAGAAAAAAACCCTGCCACACTGAACGATTTGATTCATGAATTGAAAAAATTAAAAAGTTAACTGGAGAAACAAGCGCTTGTACAGTAAGTTTTTTCAGTCTTTACATAAACATTTTATAGGCAAATCTATTTGTGTTAGCCATATCTGTTAAAAGGTTCCTTAGCCCCATAGGTCTTATATCACAAAAAACCATTTTCCTCCAATCAAACCAACAACAAAATTCCTTCTTAAAAAACTACATCAATATAAAATGTTAAAAATGGTTTAGAAACTGATTGGATGAATAAAAAAGTATGTTATTATCGATTGAATAATTGAACAAGTTATATATATAACTATGGGCCACATACTCAGCGTGCGATGGAGGGCTATGCTCGGAGTTTCTCCACGCGATCAAATCAGAAATGAGAAGATCCGTAGCAGAACCAAAGTCACCGACATAGCCCTACGAATCGCGAACCTAAAGTGGCAAGGGCAGAGCACATAGTCCGACGANGCCTTGTGGGCATCATTTCGAGAGACCTATGTCCAGCAGTGGACGTCCATCGGATGAAGCGACGATATATAAAACTAAGAATGGGTAAATTCGTTATTTATCGGATCGAGATGTCAATCTAAACCATTCACGAATCCACCTGAAGACAAAAAATTTCAACAAAATCGTTCCAGATCTTAAGCAGGAATTCAGTGATACATACACACACACATTTGGCATGTTAATTTGCCAATTGTCATTTAATATACTATTTTTCATAAAATATTTCATGAATTCTCTTTTCTAAATTTCTAATACTGACAAAAAACACGTGACTTTTTTATTTACAATTGGTCATTTGAGATTTCAATAAATTATTTGTATTAACTTTTAATATTTTAATGACAATTAAATCATGAAATTCCCAACATTATCCTTTTCCCCTGCCTCTAAGTTACGGAAATATAAAGTTTTACATTTGTATAAATATAAACAAGACTTAAAAATTGGTTTGCCAAAGAAGTTTCACTTCTAACAGGTGCAATTTGTACGCAGGCATTTTTGATTTTTTTATTAACCTAAAATGTTAATAGTTGATGTAAAAATTGATTTAAGTATTAAATGTGATTCATTGGATGGGGAAGGCGTAAGGCTAGGCTTTGATAAGGCGTGTAAATATTATCAAAAAGGTAATGTCGGGTTATATAATTAAAATGTAAGCTATAACTGGTGTCTCCGGACGGAAGCTTGTAGGTAACGCGATGAAAAACTGCAAAGAGGAAGTGACCACTATGATTACTGCTTCGGTGTCCAGGGAATGTATTGTAGAGGTACGTAATGACACGTCCCGGAACAGACAGGTGGTTCGCGCGTATGGGCAAGGAATGCCGCTGGGCCCCGCCTGGGAACACGACGTCCGTCAGCTCGCACTGATCGCTAATGTAGAGATACGCCTGTAAAGCCTGATTCATGTGTGTGATAACGGATTTCTTACTCGATATATTCTTAAGCCATTTATAATGTAATGTATTGTATTAAAAACATAAAAGTTTATTTCCACTTTAAAATGCATCAAATGTCAACAACTAAAACTTTGTAAAAATGTATATTTATCGATTATTCAATTAAGTTCTATAAATATGTATTTAGGTTCTATTTGTTATTTCTCTAGTTATAAGTGTGACAATACAGAGTGACAAAATCCCAAAGCTCGTTAAATTAAGAAATAAAAATGCTTAAGTTAAGGATTCGCAATTTGAACATCTATATATATATATATATATATATATATAAGAGATATCCAGATATCTATTGACTCATCACGATATCACGATATCGCTGAAACTAGAAGGCGTAGAGACTTGATATTTGGTAGGAATATTCCTTTTGCCGAGTATTCTTTAAACTAATAAACAATAACTAAATTAAAAAACATTCCACGCAGACGAAGTCGCAGGTATAGCTAGTTATATATATTGGAAATTGAAACCTAATTAGAAGGAATTGAATAAAAAGATATAGGTGACGGAATTATATCTAAAAGCACAGTCTAAACTTTGTAGTTTGGATTGTGCTTTGATTGAGGCCATAAAAATTTGAATGGTGGTGATAGGAAAGAATGTTTTTATATTAAATTAGCTGATCTGCGCAGCTTTTTCTGTATGACTGAAATGTAAAAGCAAAATGAAATGTAACCTTTGGCAAGGGTCGTTAATTATGTTTTTCACTAATATATCTCAATTATTTGGGAATATGGAGAAAGCCGTTTTTAGTGAGCGTCAATGTTGCGACAGGGGTAACTGTGCCTAATCTCAAGCGAATCAGACCTATAGTTTCTGAGATTTCGTAATGATTGAGTCCTTGGTAAATCACTTATATATATGGAAAATAGATTCATCATTTTTAAACCTTGCCTTTACATAAATTTTTAACGTAGTTTGCAACAGCTTTGTAACGTTTGCTGAAAGCAAATACTTCGAATCATTTTATAAATATCGGAACACACTTTTACAGTTTTATAATAATATTTGGACGGACGTGCAGACCATAATTGTACTGGAACGCTACCGGTATTGAAACAAAGCCTTTGTATTTAAATGAGGTGAATGTAGTCGGAAACAGGAACCAGTAACTAATCAAGTTTCGGTGATAAAGCTAGCATAATAAACACGGGATGTATTTCAACCTGTGATGACAAAGAAATTTTGCATCTACTAACATGTTTTAAAAGACCTGTAGTGACACACGTGGATATTTGTTTAGAGAGGACGCGAATTCCACTCCTACCAAACGGAGGTGGGGCATCTTATTGAGTCTATGCCCTAATAGCCCTATCTCCTATCAAAACGCTTGTACCCAGCAATGAGACATTGATTGTTTTTATCATGCTGTTCGTTTCAAATCACTGGAGATTGCATATCAGCTATAAAAACATCTCTTGATCTCTGGCAAGGCGGAAAAGTTTTACAGTGATTGAGATATCAGTCCACTATTGAATGTTATAGAAACATGATATTCCCACTGCACTGTCCAACAATTGGCAAAAATTGGCCCATCTTAATCAACTACAGCAGGTCATATTTGTACAAAACCATGACCAAGGTAGCCAACTGTTCTGATATTTTGGGGTCTTAGCTTACGATTTTTAGCTACTCGTCTTAAAAGCTTAGCACAATTGATTTTTTGTGATCAACCGCTGAAAAGCATACACTGATAAGTTCAGATTTCGAAAGCCTCTGCACCTTAATAGGTTGCTACTCACCAAATTTAAAAAAAATGAGTAGGTAACTAACGTACGAAGATTATCGAACAATGGACGTTTAACATTCGGTAGCCGATCGCGGTTTCTTGGCACTACGTGAAACTGCAAGTGCACAGGAATTTATTATTGCTATAAGTCACGCGACGAATGTTAAATAGGCAGACAAGCAGTGTTGTCCGTGCGTGCTCGGTGCTTCGGCGTCGGACACATGATTGTGCGAAATATAAAATATCATATTCAGCGAATTGGCCGGAAATGGCTGCTTCATTATGCGAGACTGGTGTCTGAAATCATCGATTTGGATGTTACTGTGGCGGCGCCTTATTCAAATTTGTTGATAAGATCACTCTTAAAGGACTTGTGAATGTCAGAGTTCCTAGAGTTCATAATGCGGATAATTTATATCGGTTGTTGAGTTTTAAAGGTGTATAGATAAGTTGAGAAACCATAACAGCTTCGTGGTGAGTGGAGTTGATTCCTGTTCAGAGGAATCACGAGTTCGAATCCACTTAACGAAGTTTCTCTTTATAAAAATGAAACTTACATGTTAGATTGTTCTTTTCGTAGAAGGAAATTTACATATCCCGGCTGTAATTCTGAGATAGTGCTCTCTCCTATGGGCGAGGAGGCTTGTGCCCAGCAGTTGGTTCTCAATGGACCAATCACGTTTCTTAGTGAGCGTGTATATCTATATCCATATATATATATATAAAAGAGATATCCAGGTATCTATTGACTCATCACGATATCTCTGGAATCATAAGGCGTAGAAACTTGAAATTTGGTAGGAATATTCCTTTTGACGAGTAGAGGTCAGCTAAGAACGGATTTTACTAAATTCCACCCGTAAGGGGGGTTGCGGGGTGTTAGCTATTGACTTATAATAATATCTCTGGAACCATAAGGCGTAGAGACTTGAAATTTGGTAAGAACATTCCTTTTGCCGAGTCGAAGAAGGGATTTTACGAATTTACACCCGCAAAAGGGGTTGCATGGGTGTTATACGTATGTTTCTTAGTTGTCAAACAGTTTGCCTAAATTAATGAAAATGCTACCCAAAAAACATTCCACGCAGACGAAGTCGCGGGTTCAGCTAGTTATACATAGACGAAACATCGTGATGAGTCGGGCTTAGCGCTTGGCTATGATCTCACTTAATGATAAATGACGATACAGTCTAAGGCGATAAAGCGCAATCTTTGTAAGATTTTTTTCGGAACGTAATTTTTTTATCCAAAAGTCTAAAGAAATTCGAAAATATAATTCCCAATCTCTCATATAATAATAAACTTAAATGTAGTGAGTATCTATAAAATTAAACATTCACCAGTTTTTATATTGGATAATTCCAATTTTAACTAGCACGAACTGCTTCAAAAATCATTACATAGAAGGAATGCTTTAAACATTTTACGTAGGCTTTAAGTAGTGCTGTTTAATTTGTACAAGAAAAGAAATTAAAAAACTGCACTAACATCGACTGTCATCCATTGTTACGCTGAAACAGTGTATTTGAAGTTGACTGGTTTAATAAACAAGAGTTTAATCAGCGCTTGCAAATTTGTAAAAGATATAAATAAGGAAAGTGTGACGTAATAGTAAGGAATGAAATTATACAAAATTTGTAAGTTACTGAACACGTAAACATTTATTACTTAAGAGGAGTTACATAAATTATTCTAAAGTGTACGTGCAGTGTAATGTATGGTGGCCACCGCTGTAGACAGTGAAGACCATGCGGCACTCCTACACACGACTACTGCATAATAAAAACACTTTGAAAGCTCAATGAAAGATGCGCGTGCGATAAGACGGACTTCTTTGGAAATACGATTGATTTGACCGTTTGATATATTATACTAAAACAATGGTCATTTTCAACAACAATATTTAAATGTTTTAAACTACATTTTTCTGATATGATTCCATATTAAAAATGTATTTAGGAGTTTATACAATTATGGAAATATTATATGGATTTTAGCTATATTTTCGAGCCAGTTATATGTATTGTAGAACGATTGGTGGTTCAGGGAAAGGTAATATTCTCGTGACCGGTCACCTAAAAGATAGAAAAACATCATCGGAACGTCCTCAATAGACTCCTTGATACAATGGACAAGAAAGGCAGAGGAATCTCGCAGAAGCCGCTACGAATAAGAAGAAGAACATAGACTATGGGCATGACGTAACTACTGTGAACAATTGCAATGTGTCAAGAATTACGCGCGGAACCTATAAAAAGTAAAGGAATAAGACGTAGGGTAGACAAATTCTATGCCTGACAACTTGATACCACAACCTATAGCAGTTACGTCGTGACTTCTATGGAATTGGGTTGAAATATCAACCAATTACAACACATTTTCCTCGCAGTATGTACCCATAAATACATTTTAAAAACTCATCTAATTTTATTAACGAGTCGTTGAGCCAATGGCATATACATGAAAATTGGCCATGTGATCAATATTAGCATCAACAGAGTTTTGCAGACATCGATATAGGGGATAATTTTTTTTATGAAATGTCAACATTTAGAAAATATTTGGAATGAGATATTAATATAACATGGTCGAGTACAAGTGCTAGAAAATCCAGATCGCGTGTAAGACTTCCAGCCGTAGGGCCTACTGGCGGTGGATCTTAAGAACACGCAACGAGCCTTCCAGCTAATCGTTGGATGGATCGACGGCGTCCAGCAATTAGTCTTCTCGGTAGCAAAGCGTACAACTGTATCAAAATATGCTAATTGCATCGTCAACGAGCAAGTTTAATTATATTCATTCTGATAACTTGTCATGATATATAAACCTTATATAGAAGACGTAAGACACCCATCTAAAACGTATAGTTTTAGCAATTAATTTCACGTAATAATTAAAATAGTTTCCTGCAGTGTCAGCCATATTTTGGATCTTGTTAATATTTCAAGTCAATCAAAAGTGAGTGAGTATATTGGTCTAAACATATCTTCGTATTATTGTTTTCCTAATGAATATGTGCAAAGGTATTTAAATTAGTACAATTTTTAAGGGAAACTTCTTTAGGAGCATAAGGGTAAAAAATATCTTTAACCTTAAAGAAGTTTCACTTCTGACATGTGTACTTTGATTTTTTTTTTGTTTGTATTCACATATAGAATAAGTACAATAATTATTCAATGTTTTGGTATACTTTTCGCTGCAAAAAAAAAAAACTTTTAATACGGCCTAATAATAGTTTTAACTCCGATAACTTAAGACATCAATAAGTTTTTACTTATTTAGCTTACTGTTGACAAGAATTCGAATTTTTATGCCAAACGACTTGTACGAGAATAACATTTTAAAATTTCTACTATTAGCTTACATTAACCCAAGATAAATTATGATGGATGATGTTCATTTAGAATTGGCTTAATTTTTTTAATTCTGATTGTTTACCACACCAATGATTTCAGCCAGATTGCCTTAGAGATTTAACTTGATAAAGTTGTTTTATTAACGAGTTTAATAACTTGTAAAATTATTAGAACTACCACACGTTCAAATTGAATAACAGCACGTTCATGATGATGTTTTGAATATACAGCAAAAATCAGCTGGGGAAAAGATAACTTCGATTTGTTGCTAAGCGGTCATAACTGTTAGTTAAAAGTATATTGCATGTGGCCTTGAATTAGGATATTTCCCACGTAATACAGGACTGGTTTATTCATTGAATAACAACGTTATTGTCAGTAAAAACATAACTTGTGGATATGCAAACTAGTACATACATACATAGCATCACGCCTGGGAATGCCCATAGAGGTAGGCAGAGACAACATCCTTCCACTTGCCACGATCCTTGCATATCTCCTTCGCTTCTTTCATTCTCATTAAACCTTTCATACAAGTTCGTCGGTTTAGAGTCTGTCTCTTATACACATCTTGGAAATTNAGCATACCTTTTTCAATTTTAGTCACTACGTCTTCTTTTATACCACAACGTTCTCTTATCACACTATTTCTCACTCTGTCACTCAGTTTTAATCCACTCACACTTCTCAACGCTCTCATCTCTACCGCATTTATTTTACTTTTGTGATTCTTCTGCCATACCCACCTTTCACTACCATACATAAGTGTTGGCACCAACACTCCTGCATGCACAGCCAGTCTGGCCCTTTGAGAGACCATCTGGCTATTCATAAAGGCGCGCAAGGCACCATTTACCATAGTTACCCTCCTTTGCATTCACTCTCCTTTCAATATCACTTTCACAAGTTCCATCTTTTGTAAATTTTAGATTCCAAGTATATAAATTTTTTCATCTCTTCCACTTGTTCCCCATTTATCAAAATATTGCCATTCATCATAGATTAATCTTTTTCAAAAAGCATAACTTTCGTTTTGTTTACATTCACTTTCATTCCTTTCCCTTTCAAAGCTTTATTCATAATATTTACCATATTAAATAAACTAGTACTTAGGGATATAATTGTTAAAGAAGTCAAACAAAAGGGTTTCTTTTAAAATAGTAATCTTATAGCAGTCTAAGGGCTCAAATACTTATATTCCAGACTAGTCATTCCTCGCATAGTTCTCAGCCCCATAGGAATATAGCAGTCTGTCGACAACGTGAGAAGTACTCAATTTAAAATCAATTCCCGATAGTTTAGAAGATTTCGTGGAGTTAGAGGATGAGTTTAGTAGTCTAAACCACGGGTGGCCAACTTTTGTGCACATAAGATATACTTTTTATTTTAAAATTGATCGACCTATTTCTTAGGTAAGAAGAGGGACGTTTATGCAATGTGCTTTTCATCTTTCCATCTTAGACTGTATTCTCACTTAACATATATTAGTACGAGTACAAAGTTGTACTATCACATTTTGCCAGCAATATATATAGAGAAAACTATAGCAAAGACGTTATGTGGAAGATTTCAGGAAGAGCGCAAATTTTAAGGTAATATTAAAAGTATATTTAGGTTTTTCAATATCTATCAGAGTGTTTAAAAAAAATCAAGATTTAAATTTTTCAAAGACATAACTTTCTATGTGAATTTTTAACCAGCAAAAGTAGACTATACTAGTATCTTTTTTATTTCTTCGATTCCGCTGGAGCCTTAATGAAAATTATTGGGTGCTTCATCCAAAGCGTCTCAATGCATTTCAAAAATTTTTATCTATGTGTTATAAATATATAAATTATGATGCTAAGAATAAAAAACAGGGTAATCCAATGAATGATGTCAGCAATGATTCAATCTTGCGCCTTTAAGCTTACAGATCACGATCTTATCAACTTTAATCAACCACAGCTACTGTTGAAATGCTTTTGCGCTAAAACGGATTTTGACAGATATACTTACATATATTGTTAATTTTCTTTATTAAATTATGTCAACCTTAACAATACATATATTTTTATGAAAGGACAATATCAGTTATAAAATCATTCAGCACTCTTTTATTATCATTATGTGTGTCGAATTTCAAGTCAATCATGTGAACAGCTTCAGCTGAGCTGTAAACCCTTTCCAGGTGGTGTTACAGACAGTAATACTGCAAAGTTATATTAAGTAAGAATACTGTATGTAATACCACTTTTGAATAAATGCTTTTTCTTTCTTCTTCTTTCTTTAGAGATCTGTTATTGAGGAAGTGAGTGGTTGGCTTATTTTTATAAATATAGCTAGCTGTTCCCCACCGTGTTACCTACGTAGTTCTCAATTCCATAGGAATATGGGAATGGAATTCTTCCTCAGCGTCTTTATCGCGAAAGAAATCAGTTTGTTGACAATTGAAATAGTTTTGGATATTCCGTAATGAATAAGTGAATAAGGAAACGGATATTGTACTCTAAAATTATCGCATTACTATATCCTTCTTATTAGTTTAAGGCACATCATTTTGATGATTTCAAAGTCTATAATGGACATACGTAGAACCATTATTGTGTAGTCTATCTGACTCGTTATTTATAGAGGTGTGTCCCGCGTGACTCCCGATTCGATGGAACTATGGAGAAGTTTTATTAATAAGCATCTAAATCGCGAAAAAATGTACGATTTATTTGTAATATATTACTATCTTCGTATTCTTCTTTGTGTGAATAGAGAGGCTATTACTGGACGTTGGCTGTCAGTTCTGAAAATCTTGCCTGGTCTTTCGCGAGATGCAGCAACTGCTCTGCTGTCGCGACACCCGTCTATCCTCTGACATTTCGCAGCCATGATTTTTCCTCCTGCCTACCTCTTCCCTTGAATTTTACTAATCATAATAAAGGCCCAGGCAGGCGACCTTTATTTGCTTTATAGTTTAGAGGATTTATAATACTATGTTAATTATTAATTTACAGCGCGCATTCTGACAATCGCTGACCATTATGTCAAACGCCATAAGGTTACATTTATAAAGTTTATATTGTCCAGAGCACTAACGCATTTATTTTAAAAGATTACATTTGAAATATAACCCTCAAAGGTTAAGTTTTTTTTTAATTTACTAATGTTCCATGCAACTTTACTATTTTTTTTCTATCATAAATACCTTCTGAAATTGATCCAACCGTTCACTTGTGATGCCATGACATAAGGTCTCATTTTTATATACAAGACAAAAAGATGTAAACAGACCAGATTCAGCCACTGCTGACTGCTGTCGAGTTAAGCTACTTACAAGTAAAGATAGTAATAAAACAAAGAATGTCACTAGTTTCCATTCATGTTCGAATGAGGAAAGTAAAACGTACGCCGGCCAATACTGAGAACGAGGTACTTCAACGGAGGTCTAGAGTAAGGTTCAATATTTATTTAAGAGGTGAGCAGAAGTGCTCGAGAAGGGGGGAGGGGTGTCAAGATGCTGACCGAATGTTAATTTTCACGATGAAGCCATTTGCCGGACGTGCACAGACGACATAACGAGTCCGCGATACATTTCTCGAAACTCATACGATACGAGTGTGCAATACCTGTTGTTGCATGAATTATGCGATATTAGTGAATTGGTATTTCTACTATCAAGAGCCCCTACGTATAAAGAGTCACGTATAAACTCCTAATTTTGTGAGACAATGTTTCACAGCTACCTTTTTTATTAATGATATGTTGATTTAACCATCATGTTTGATGTAAAAAAGGTAATTAATAAATGGGGTGCTGTAATCATAACAATTACAAAAAATATCTAAAATGGATGTTGCTTGTGTATACGTAGAGGCCATTGATAAGTTCTAGTCTTTGATTAGGAATATTTCAGTTTCCAGTTTCATATATCTAATACTAGCTGAACCCGCGACTTCGTCTGCGTGGAATGTTTTTTGGGTAGCATTTTCATTAATTTAGGCTATATACACATAAATACTTCAATTAGCTATTTGCTGTGTATTTCTGCAAATAGCTTATAGTACTTTTTCAGGCTCTAGATTATCGGTTTATAATTTGTAAATTTGAATTTTTAAATATAGTAAAACTCGTTCTTAGCTGATCTCTACTCGGGAATATTCCTACCAAATTTCAAGTGTCTACGCCTTATGCTTCCAGAGATATCATGAGGAGTCAATAGATACTTGGATATCTCTTATATACATATATAGATAACAAAATCTTTTGGCAAATAATTTTTAATCGAATTCCTCCTTGGAAACGACTTGACCGATTTTTGATATTTTTAGGAAAGTAATTCACTAAGTACTTTTCATCCTCCTACTCCCAGCCCCATTTTTTTATCTTGATACGAAGTTGCGCGGTTTATTTATTCATTAAAGATAACTAACAAATGACATGTTTAAAAAAAACTGAATTGACTGAATATTGACGGTCACCTTTACTGAAATGTATTTCAGTAAAGGTGATGGTCAATATTCAGCATGTATATATATATATGTCCCTCATTGGTCTAGTGGTTAGCATGTTCGACCACAGACATGAGGTCCTGGGTTCGAGTCCCAGGTCGGGCCAATTCAAAAATCAATATTGAGCTTTCTATTTAAGATTTTCTCAATATTTGCCCAAGTCGGGAAGTTGGCGGTGTGATCTACCCCCGTGCCTCGGAGAGCACGTTAAGCCGTCGGTCCTGCGCGTGATCTCTCTCCGGTCGTGTCGGATTCCCGTCACATCGGACTATGAGAGTGAAGGAATAGAGAGTGCACTTGTGTACTATGCCTGCCAATCAGCAGTGGAGCAGCGTGGTGGGTCTATTCTCTAAAAACCCTCGCTCCTCAGAGTGAGAAGGCCTGTGCCTAGTAGTGGGATATTAATGGGCTGCTATTTACTTATATATATGTCCCAAATTTTACGCTTGCACACCACGAGGCTATTGTGGTATATGTAAAATATATAAATGTATAGAAATTAATTTTTTCCCTCATCATTAGCTGAGATCATAGTCAAGCACCCTGTGAGGTCATCAAAGATGTACATCTTTAAATTTTATATATCAAATGTCATTATTGAAAAAATCTTATCAAGATAGTAGCTACTGAGTTTTTTGCCGATATATACTCGGTAGAATCAATCTTCCGAACCGGTAGTGGACTAAAAGTGGGAGAACTACTGTCTCTATTAACAAATAGATTTTTCCTTTGCATTTATCTAAAAATACGACTCTTAAAATTCATCGAATCACGTATTATAATATACAATGCGTATTACGCTGCATTTCACTTATGAAAATAGTTAAGGTGTTTTACAATGGAGATTTGGATGACACCACTAAATTAATAGGAGAATATCAATCATTCTTAATTAATATCTAATTACTTCTTAAGATATATGTATTACATTATCAGATAACTTTGGTGTAAGATGACATGCGTGGTCCCATTCATGTCGGTGTTAGGTGTCTCATGCATTCTTCATTGACAGCTAACACGGTGGTCCGATACGAGATATAATAACAGACTTTAATAAAAAAAAAGTTATTTGCATATCTTTTCTTAACCTAATTCATTTTAATACACAATATCATTACAAATTGTCATTGTTGGATTTCTCGTAAGCTATGTTACTAACGGAACTACTTTTGTTAAAAATATACTGTACATCATAAATCTAAACTAACTGTTCCCCGCGGTGTTACTCGCGTCTCTCTAAATCCCGTGGAAATATGGGTACTTGGAGACAGTGTAAATTGCTAAATTTCAAATCAGTCGCGAATAGTTTTGATGTCGTGATAAGTGAGTGAGTGAGTGAGTTTAACAGTTTAAATCCATCGGATTTCCATAATCGGTTTAGGGCACATCGGATGAATATTTGTACCAACTGACTGAACCATTTTAATCTAACATGAGCCATGAGCTCCCTATAATATGAAGACCTTACAGCGGTTTCTTTTTATAGACGATTCTATTCGGCACTTAAAATTTACGAGCCTTAGCCAAAGTAACGTTAAGCACAGACAGTAATCCACGTAGTAAGCATAAACTCTACTGATTTAGCTGTGGCTACTTCTTAAAGTGAATTACTATATTTGACGAATGAATTAAAAATGCGTGCGTATAAAGTACACATGTCAGAAGTGAAACTTCTTTGTCTAACTAATTTTAAAGTCTTGTTTATATTTTTATAACTCTAAAACTAGATTTCCGAGACTTATAGGGAGAGAAAAAGGAAGATATGTAAGGAATTTAATGAAATTAATTGTCATTGAAATATTAAAAGGGTCGAAAATTAATAGAAATCAATCATTGAAAAATCAAATGACGAATTGTAAATAAAAATGGAATATTAGAAATTATCACTTTAATTTTGTTTTTGTGTTTGAAATAGAGACGAGAATTTTTTTTATGAAAATTAGTATATTAAATTATTAAATGACCAGTGACAAATGAAAATGAAACATATTTGTGAATATTAAAACTACCTAACCTCCAAACGAATTAGCATAAAAAACGCTGCATATCTTCGTGACGCTAATTGCTAATTTATCTGTAAAAATTTACCTACCTCATTAAGTAAAGAATTTTCACTTCACAAATGTTAACGTCAACATGAATTTTTTAAATGGATTTGATTAAAATCACAAGTACATTGTACAAAATTTTTAACAAACTGGATAACTTAAATTATACGTATACAAAGCCGTAACGAGAAAATGCTCTATTTATTTTTACTATTCCATTGAGAGAGTGACCGCTTGGTTAGCGGTCACTATGTCAACGTTGCCTTGTTTGTAAAGAAATGTACACCAATGTCCACGCTAGGTTGACCATTTTTAACGATTGTCTCGTCTTTTCTTTTTCTCTTTATTTATGGAGCTTAGTCAAAATACCACTATGTCGTTCCGTAAGTTACACTATAAAATAACAAATTCAATTACATGTTTCTTAATAGTAGTCTGTGGAACACTGGCGCCATCTATCTATCGGCGTGGGACAGAGTCAATTGTGACAATCCGGCGCGCGTCTCTCTATTCTCGGAGTGACCACCAGCTGGTGTGGTCGACTATTAAAACTGTCGCATTCCTAGCTATTATTGTTTGTATTTGTGTAAATTGTTACCGGGAATATTAAGTGATTGGACATTATAATCTGAGTTAATTAATAAACTATTTAATTGCACCAAAGCCCACAATATGGAGTTTGAAGTATGGTTGCCACTAACGATGATGTCGGCGGAAAACCCTACGCCCCTATGCTTTAATCTCCGACACATATATACATATCTCATGTGCATGTGTAAGTCACTGAATTCCTGCTAAACGACTGATTTTGTGTCTTCGAGGATGCTTTAAATTGACAATATTAATAGTTAGATAAATAACGAATTTATCCAAATCTCCGCAGTGAATAAAATAAATTACGACTAATTTGTATACAAGCATCGAGTGATAACAAGAGGGATATGCAAAAAAAGTAATAAAATCATCTATGTCTAACTTAACTACATCCTACTTAATTAGTCAACACCATCATTTCTAAGTGATTCGTTCCACACACATTCAATAAACATACGATAAGGTATAATACAAATTTCGTCACAGTTTAGAAAATTGAAAAATTAAAGCCAGAAAATGAATTATGTATAGAACCCAAAATAAAAGAATACATAATTTTATAATTCATGGCACGATACGGGCAGCTGCCAAAGACTTCAAATTGTTTTATCAATTAATGTACGATTATTAGTGTTAATAACCTTTGGTGGTCCATAAGGCTATGTTCAACAATTAATAAATGCCTTTTAATTGTTTATACGCCCGTGAGTCATGGACAGACTTGGCATGTCTTAAGTTTTTGAAGTGAGAGAATCTTCTTTAGGCGCACTTGGGTAAATTTTTTACGGATGATACGCGTGATTTGCGTCACGTACATGTGCAGCGTTTTTATGTTTAAAGATTAAGTAGTTATAATATTTACAAATTATATGTGGCATTTTCATTTGCTACTTGTCAATTAATATTCAATACTATTTTTCAGATAATAAAAATATTTCATAAATTCTCTTATCAAAATTTTAAATACAAAAACAAAATTTAATTAATAATTTCTAATATTGACACGTGGCATTTTTATTTACAATTCGTCATTTGGGATTACATTAAAGTATTTGTGTTAATTTTCGATATTTTTAATTTTTTAATGACAACTAAAACCTAAAATATCTTCCCTCACTCTAAGCCTCGGAAATCTAAGGTTTTAGATATGTATAAGTATAAAAGACTTAAAAATTAGTTTGCCAAAGAAGTTTCACTTGTGACATGTGTACTTTGCGCGCACGCACTTTTAACTTTTTTTTGGCTTTTCTAGACAGAAACATAAAAACAATAAACATCATCTATACATATTAATTTAACATAAGATAAAAAATACCTTTCACTTCAATATATATATATATAGAAGTTTTTAAAATGTTTCTGCTGCAAACAAAAAAAAATCTCATTGCTAGGATTAAAGAAAATTAAAAACAGTCCCAGTTTTTCACGTAACTTATGTGTTTCCTACATAAATGAATAGAAGCGAAAGGTAATCGTGTGAACCAGTGGAGGCCGCAGTGCATCCGATCTCGGCAAACTGACATTTCCGCTTGAAATCATTGCCTCTCATTAACTTTCGTAATGTATATTAGGCAAATATGGCTCAACACATATTTAGACTTTAACCTATAATATATGCGGCATTTTCGTCCAATATCCCTCAGTGCCTGATGACTAAAGTCTTCGAACAGTGCGTGTTGCCAGTGCTTAACTACGGATCGGAAACGTGGTCGCTGACTATGGGCGTTATTCGAAAGCTCAGAGTCACTCAGCGTGCGATGGAGAGCGCTATGCTCGGAGTTTCTCTACGCGATCAAATCAGAAATGAGGAGATCCGTAGCAGAACCAAAGTCACCGACATAGCCCTACGAATCGCGAACCTGAATTGGCAATGGGCGGGGCACATAGTCCGACGAACCGATGGACGTTGGGGCCGGAAGGTGCTGGAGTGGCGACCCCGCACTGGACGACGCAGTGTAGGAAGACCCCCCACAAGGTGGACCGACGATATAAGGAGGATCGCCGGTAGCCGCTGGAGCCAGACGGCACAAGATCGGGCCTTGTGGGTATCATTTCGTGAGACCTATGTCTATCGGTTGAAGCGACGACGACGATGCGGCATGAAAAAAATTTGCTTCTATAACTAGAAGCAAGTTTGAACCAATATAATTACTGTATAACGTTTTATTAGTTTAGTATTTTATCATACGCATAGTACCGAACGAATGGAAATGCAGGAAAATTTTATAATTTATCGGATAGAATTGTCAATTTAAGCCATGTTTTAAATCTACAATCTCCAAATAAATATAGTGCTTAAGCTTTCGTCATTGACTTAAACTTAAATTTTCGTCATTGATTAACAGTAAAAATATTGTGTTTTTATTTATATTGATTTATTTATTTATTACTTATTGCACACAAAATAAATGATACAAAATATTAAAAAAGATAAAAACAAAAATTAGATAAAAATGTGTACAAAGGCGGCCTTATCGCTTGGAGCGATCTCCTCCAGACAACCTTTGAATTTTAAAAGCTTACTATATATTCATAGGGTAAGTGCAAAATCATAAAACATAATCCAGAGAAAAAAAAACGAAGAACTTATATATACAAATATTATATATTTTATTAATTACCAAATATTTTGCCAATATTCTTACATATTATAAAGCAAAGTCTTTCGCCGCGTCTGTCTGCCTATATCAAATAAACTCAATAACGACAAAACGAATTTTAATGCAAGTTTCACTGATAGTGATTCTTGAGGAAGGTTTTTGTATATAATTATTCTACATAAATGAAAATTGCTTGAAATTTCGGAAGAAATCAAATAATTTAGATTTTTATTACAATATTAATATCAAGTGTAAAAGTAAAAGTACTTTATTCTTTTATTAAAAATAAGAAATAAAGAAAGAGTGCGAACTAATAGTAGTAATAGAAAAACATGTGATCAGAGGTGTGTCAAAAATAATAGAGAATAGCGTAGTTTTACACAATTTCATAATCAACCTTGTATTTATAAAACTGAAAGGAATTGCTGGAAACTCGCGTCGCTGACTCAATACAACCAGTACACGTGAAATATTATGATTCACGAAATGACAATCGAAATAAACGAAGGTACAACATTTTAAAGTAATCTAATTCTTGTACGTATAACGAATTATTAATGGAGAACTTAGAAAAATCAATTACAATTAAATTACTCAATTTGAATGGACCTTTAAGGTTATATCCTTGGTTCAACGACACAGCTAATGTGTAATACTTTTTAGTACACCAAAATAAGCTAACAAAAACGAATATAGATAACATACAGATTAAAAAAGGCGGTCTTATCGCTTGATAGCAATTTCTACTAGACGGCCGTACAGGAATAGTTGTAGTATAATACATTATAAATATAGTGTATACAAAGTAAAAAAAAAGTGAAAGTAGCAGCTCATTAACGTCCCACTGCTGGGCATAGGCCTCCTACCTCATAGGAGAGGATTATTAGAGCATAGACGCACCACGCTGCTCCACTAAGAATTGGCAGGCATAACACACTAGTGAATTCTGTATTCCTTCAATCTCTTAGTCCAATGTGACAGGAACCCGACATGTCCGGAGAAAGATAAGACGTAGGACTGACGGTTTAATGTGCTTTCCGAGTCACGGGGGAAGAGCACACAGCCAACTTCCCAACTTCGGACGAATATTAATTGAAAACTCAATATCGATTTTTGAATTGGCCCCACCCGGAACTCGAACCCAGCACCTCATGTGTGCAGCCGAACATGCTAACCACTAGACCAATGAGGCAGACAATACAGTGTATATAACAGACTAATTATGTATTTTTATCAAGAAAAACTTTAAAGCCATCGAAATGATGAGCCCTTAAACGGTTTCATTAGGAAGGCAATAAAACAAAGCCGTTCTTAGTGTTTACATATAATTAAAAACCAACACTTACTGCGGCCTCATTGGTTTAGTGGTTGGCATGTTCGACTACAGACAAGGGGTCCTGGCTGCGAGTCCCCGAGTTTTCTTTTAACATTTTTTCAATATTTGCATCAAATTGCTAAGTTGACGGTATGCTCCACCCCCGTAACACGGAAACCACGTGAAGCCGTCGTTCCTGCGCCTGATCTCTCTCCAGTCGTACTTTTTGCCGATTTTATAATGAGTTTTTGATAAAAGGATATAGAGAATATTCTGGATTTGTCGCGTCCTTCATGAAAATTGTAGATTGTATAAACGACATACCTTTTGAAACTTCTTTAGCATTGTTGTGATTTGAACGTCGATGTAACGATAAAGCGACAGTAACACATAAAAGCAAAGATTTAACGTGAAATGGTAAGTGATAATACAGTCTAAGATGGCGTAGCGCTTACATGGAAAGGAGTATGTTTCGACTGGTAACAGGTAGGCGCTTCACTGTAATCTCACCAGATTCTACCACGTGTGAATTGCACACAAGATATTTATTATTGCTGACAGGTTAGCACTTGAAAGTTATCACACGTGATGGCAAGTGATACATGACGGTGATACACTTTAAGATGGTTTCTAATTCATCCTACCGGTTATCGAATCCGGGTCCACTGCTAGAGAATACTGCCACCACTACGCCAGCGAGGCCTTCTAAATATAACTTTTTAGTAGCATTTGGACTCTTTCGATAACCACTAAGTACAAAGAATTAGATTGTATTTTAAACATTTTGTAATTTTGATAATATATCATTTCATTTATTACCCACTGTAGTTATCTTTTTTATTATAATATAGCTATTAAAACTTGATTCTAAAAAATAATAATATTTGTACAAAAAGTATGTATAGTAATAAATAATTTATCATAGAAAAAGTTTCTTACGAAATTAGGTATTCATACTTGAATCTTTATACGTAAGAGCCGTTGCTTTATAAAATGAAATATGTCAAATCATCACTTGATAACGGATTTATAAAATAGCCTATAAAACAGTTCAAATGCAATTTCCAAAGTAATTCGATGTAAAAAAAATATGCGAAAAAACCAGACAATGGTCGATAGACTAATAGATATTTAATGCTTTAGTTATTATTCACGTCGTGTCGAATGTGTTCAGCTACTTTTATAACTTTTCAATTCCTTTTAATAATTTAAAGCACAAGAACAAATTTGTATCCAAGGAACATAATAAGAAGTTTATAAAAAACTATTTTTATTATTCTCTTCCTTGAATAAAATTGATAAAAATTTATATACAACTAGCGTTTTTAACTAATTCATTGTGTGCCCCGAGGTTACCCGCGTTATTCCGTGTTTTTTAAAAATCATATTAGTTTTAGTTAAATGTTATTACATCAACTATCGGCCAGTGAAAGTTTTAGAGATTAGCCAGAATAAACAGAGACAGAAGTAAATTTTAGTTATGTTACAACAAAATACGTAAACTATATAAGTTGACGTGAAATATTTATTGTTATAACAAAAATTGGAACCGTCTTTGAGTACATCATAACGACTTTATAATTAAGTGTCCTTCACACACCGAGGCACCTTTTGTCCCGCGGCTACAATAGTGGATTTTCGTATAAAAAATTTAAAGTTCTATTGTATCCATATCAAGAATAGTGAACTGGCAAAGATCATAAGGGAGATAAATAAAGGGGACTATGTGACAGCTGCAACGGTTGGTGTCACCCAATTTCGACCTATCGTCAATGTGAGCTACGGGTATTTATATTTCGGATAGATATAAAAAAAATCATCTATATTGTACACTACAAACACTAAGCAAATAATAAAGAAACAAACTCAAATGAACTGTACAAATAACTTTAAATTTTCTAGTAAACTCTCTCTATTTATCTAATCTTCGGATGTCTATGATCATAATTTAATAACATTTATTGTATGACCGTAATTTGAAATAATAAAAAGGTCAATTTAAAAAATGTACTTAAACTTTAGTTGATGAGTATAAAATTATTTTTTTAACGAATACATATTGATCAAGATACATACAAATAGGGAGAGTACAAATAGTACGAATTTAAAAAGAAATTGCAAAGCATTAAGCTCTTCAAAAGTTGATACTGTCTTAGCTTGAAAATATACATAAGTTTTATTTTATTTTTATAAAACCTTAAGGACAAAAATAATTCAATCAAATCAATGTGACTAGGTAATTAAATTATAACCTTTGTTCGCTTTTTGTCCGAAAACTTAGTCCTAAAATCAGCTTATTTTACTAAACGTTGGCGTCGAAATACATATAAAAAATAACACAATAAGAGATATAGATTTAGTTTAAAAAAATGGCGTGACAGAATCGATACCAATGCTAAAGTATGTGAGCGTACAATTTTGTATTTATTAAATTTAACTTTGTCTAATAATTAAAATATGCATAATACTAGCTGACCCGCGCAACTTCGTCTGCGCAGTTGGGATTTGAAGTACGGTACCATCTCCATATTTGATGTAATTAGTTGAGAACAGAATTCATGCCTATCGCTCTTTTTTTTTTGTAAATTTAATTGAAACATATGAAGCTCTCAATTTACACTTAGAATATTATACACAGGAGGAAAAATTTCAAAATAATCTGTTGTAAATGTATACGAATGAAGAGACAAAAAGTGTAAGATCACATTAATATTATATGTTTCATTTCTACTATTATCACCAGTTAATTTAAACCAACAACTCCTGACTATGAAAATATCACCTTGATAATTAGTAAGAGTAAAAACTTGAAAATCACTAAGGCTTAGCCTAGATTACAAATATTATTTACTAGTCTATAAAACGTTGTGTAACTAAGATCTGTTAAGAAATCGTTAATACAACCTTTTTACAGAAAACAAATCGATTGGATTTGTAAAACAATGTTATCCCACTGTAAAACAAGCGACCGATTGTAAAAGCGGACTTAAAAATCGGTTCAACAAATCGAGGCGTTTTATCATGTCGGGACAAGCTTTAGTTTTTTTTTGGGTGTGTGAGGACACAGTTGGACGCCTATTGGATGTTTTGTATATTTTACGGTCACTTCATTAGGTGCATTGAATTTAAAACGACCACTTGAAACACCTTTATTGACACGTCAGAGATTAGCGGGAATATTATTGATAAAATGCTATTGTTTCGTTTAACCTCACCAGTACTGCCGGAGAAATACCTAACCAAACTCAATTCCAAAAAAAGTACCTAACAAATTATTAAGTGTATGGTGAAGAAAAAGAAAAGGTAAACAGCAGCCTATTAACGTCCTATAAGAGCGATGGTTTTAGGTTATAGACCCACCGCACTGCTCCACTACAGTTTTGCAGGCACAGGCCAGTGATGGACTATCATTTCGCTTTATAAAATGGTAAGTACTAAGGTATTAACATCCCTCTATAGAGAACTTAACTCGTCAGACCCACGATAATACTCCACTATAGGCAGTTTACACATATTCTAGAATTCCTCTAGATATGCAGGTTTTTTAAAGTTTTTTCTGAACGAAAAGCACGATGGATGTTAAAGAATAATTAGGAACAAACGTTTTACAAATAGAAATTATGATCAAGAATCCACATTTGTATTTGGATATCATGGATCTTTAACTTAACCTGGTAAAATAATTGTCATTTACTTCCATGCAGCATTGGATCGAGACAACAGTCGTTTTAGGCGTCTTAATTGGTAGGTTGGTTATTAGTCCTAGCCGAAACATAACGTCAATATATATTTGGACAATTATTAGAACACAAACTTCCGTATAGTTCTGCAGTATTTCCTGTCGGGATCTGAATACCAGGTCCTTACTAGCGAAGCAAAAAATCGCCAGCGCGGTTGTTAAACTCTACAACGATAGTATTCTTTTTGAGACTCGAGTTGTTTTTAATAGCAGGTACTTGTACATAATAAAATTATCTTTAGACATGTAACTGAACGTTTCCTACAACTAGAACTCTAAAGGATACTATAATACATTCAAAGTAGAGGATATGGGTCTCCGCGACGTTAAATTCAACCTTTCCATTAGAGCAGCTTTTCAAATGAGTGAAAAGGTTTTTCCCGCCATAAGGTCGTTAGTAAACTGTTATTTGGGCAGGTCTATTTTAACGATAACGTCAATATACTAATAAAATAAAGTCAATTATTCCATCTAGCACTAATTTCATAAACTCCTTACAATTTTCGCTACATATATATAATTAATATTTGAAGAAATCGTATTAACATCAAGCGCCATCCACCGCAAATGTAAAGAAATATATTGAAAGAGTGTATGAGTAAATAAGTTTTTTCAATTAACATTTGAAAATTTGAACAAGGCATGGGGAGATTGTGAATTAATAGTTGAGATTGAATAAATGCCACCAACAATGAATCCCTTTATTAAAATGCAATAAATGAGAACAGAACTTGAGAGGATGAAAAGTGTTTAATTAACAATTGGAAATTTGAACAAATATATATAGGAAGAGTGTGAACATAAAATTGAACCAATGCATAAAATGGTGAATGAGAATTGTGACAAAGTGCAATAAAAGAGAAGCAGAACTTGAGTGGACGACTATATTCTGTTTAATTAACAAATGCAAATTTGCACAAGATATATTTATAAGGAGAAATTGAACATAAACGCACAAAATGATGAATGAGAATCATTGTGTCAAATTGGAATAAAAGAGAGCAGAACTTGAGTGGACGAATTTAAACGTTTAATTAACAATTGAAAATTTGAAAACGATATCTTTAGGGATACTGTGAATGTAAAATTGAATAAATACAAAAAATGATGACTGAGAAACATTAGGTCAAAATGGAATAGAAGAGAGCAGAACTTGAGTGGACGAATTTAAACGGTTTAATTAATGATTGCAAATTCCAACACGATATATATAATGTAAAATTGAATAAATGCAGAAAATGATGAATGAGCATCATTGTGTCAAAATGCATTAAAGGAATCAAGGAAATGGTCAAAGAGCGCATAGCATCTAGGTGCGAAGCAGGCTGCACGACCGATGCAGGCTGACACGGCTGTAGAGGGGTGCGAGGACAAAGCGGGAGGGGGACGCGGCGCGCAACAAAGAGCCTTCCCGGAACCGCCACAATACAGGTTTGCGGCGACGTGCGATACCTTCGCAGATACGAGCGACCGGCCAGGTACTCACCGAGCCCTTTTGTCAACCAAATAACAACGCAACGGTAAACGATAAACTTGTTTCGTACTTATTGGAAATTCAGTGAGCCAATTCGCTCGCCGACGGTACAAAAACAATATTGAAAGAAAAATCGATAAGTCGGCGCAAAAACTGTTTTGATTTTAACATGTATGAAGCTTGGACGTGATGGCATCATCCTCGGAATTCCGAGAAGTATTCAAATTAGAAATCAAGGGTTATGGAAAGGGTATGGCGACGAATCGCATAGATGAATATCTATAGTACATTAAATAATTGTTAATAGAAATCAACTTTTTTACCTGTACGCGGCTTATAACCTAGTGAAAGATAAGTAGCAGCCCATTAACGTCCCTCTACTGGGCACAGGCCGCCTCACTCATATGAGGGTTTATAGAGCATAGACCCACCACGTAACCACTGCGGATTGGCACGTAATTTCACTATCAATCCGTCACAACCGGAAAGAGATTAGGTGCAGGACCGACGGCATAACGTGCTCTCCGAGGCATGGGGGTAGATCACACCGCCAACTTCTCAACTTCCGGGAAATTTTGAGAAAATCTTAATAGAAAACTCAATATCGATTTTTGAATTGGCCCTGTTGTATGGGACATGTAAATCATAAGACAATTACATGATGCTTTTACTGACTGCCTTTATTTCATAGATACGATGACCATGTACATATTTATTATAAAGTTACCCACATCAGGCCCGACTCGGAACTCGAACCCAGAACCTCATGTCTGTAGTGAAAAATCTTTACTTAAACTATTGAAAACACGTTAATTAAAGTGGTTCATAGTAATAGCTCTTTAGCCAGCAATGAATGCATTGATATTTTCACTTAATCTGCAAACTGAGATAAATTTTTATCTAAATCTTAGTTTATTTTACATAATAATTGTCGCCACAGGATTAATAATGAAATAATTCCTCAAAAAATTATGTTATTATGACAATGGTTTTCAATAAACTGAAGTATTTTTTATTAATGCAAACGGGGCTTAAAATCGATATAAAAATATACCACTCGATAATATAGAATTTGCAAACTAATTTCCACATTACACTTATTAAATTAACTGGCTCATTGGTCTAGTGGTTAGCATGTTCGACTACAGACATGAGGTCCTGGGTTCGAGTCCCGGGTCGGGCCAATTCAAAAATCAATATTGAGTTTTCTATTAAGATTTTCTCAATATTTGCCCGAAGTTGGGAAGTTGGCGGTGTGATCCACCCCCGTGCCTCGGAGAGCACGTTAAGCCGTCGGTCCTGCGCCTGATCTCTCTCCGGTCGTGTCGGATTCCCGTCACATCGGACTATGAGAGTGAAGGAATAGAGAGTGCACTTGTGTACTAAGCCTGCCAATCCGCAGTGGAGCAGCGTGGTGGGTCTATGCTCTAAAAACCCTCGCTCCCCGTAGTGAGGAGGCCTGTACCCTGCAGTGGGACGTTAATGGGCTGCTACTTACTTACTTACTTATTAAATTTATAAGCAGATTTAATTCATGCAATTAAAATGCTTGCGCTTAAAATGATCACCCCAATTAAGATGGACGGTAAAAGTAAAAGTTGAGCTATAAAATTAAGTCCTGGGAAGGTTTGTGTTAAAGTTGTAAATTTTAATCAGTCCTTTTTAAAAATTGCCTTCCCTGATGAATTTACTATGCGGTGAACTTAGAACCGATATAATGATATTGTATTTTACTTTATATTTAGCAATCTTGACTAGACTTTACTACTTCATTTTGAAATTTTAAACTGGGTAGACTAGCTGAAACAAATACACATTTAGCTATTCAATCGTGTTATCGCGTGTTCTTATTAAATACCTAATTGTGTATTCATATTATTTTCGTATATATATCCACATACTATTGTATGTATACGTAACACGCCTCCATAAATGGAACATCCCTAGGAAAAGGACATTCAACATTCTTCGGATGTGGTTAAAAATTATTTGAAAAATGTTCTCGTCTTCATTATATACAAATATGTCCATCTATTTCCCGCCTTTGGACAAAAAGTCGCGACTTGATAACAGATAAAAAATATTGATCCAATGTTCTTGACGGATTAGATAAGGGACACGATTAAAATAGGCAGAAACGTTTAATAAGACGTAGCAGCAATTCTGGGAACCGCTGCCGGTAAATAAGCGAACACGTGCGTAAGCGAGCTAATGTATATTGCGGATAATGACGTTAGTGTGACACTAGTTGTTACATCTTAGTCTATTTGTCTTTTTCTTTGTGACATCATTTTTGAAGTGTAACATTTTAAGGCGCGATAATACATGCTGGGCTCAGGAATTTATACTTATATTATAGAATTTAAAACAACGCCAGAGATTTTTTTATTTACATGATTTATCTTTATGTAATGAGTTAGCAAGGAAGTGGAAGATGTGAAAGAATTTAAGGGTAACTGTATACGTTTCTATAATAAACTCGCACAAGACGTTTTAGAGATGTCAATTAATAAATTCAAAGTCTTTGTTAAAAGAAAGTTGATAGAAAAATCGTATTATAAGTTGCAACAGTACTTAGACTATCGTCTAACGCGTGGGAAACGCGTGGGAGTGAACGAACTGCTCTAATTTGAATTGAAATATATTAAACTAATATGATATTGTAATGATGATGATAACAAAAAAACAAAATACCCAACTGAGTTTGTTGTGGGCTCTTCTCGGATCAGGGCGCGAAGGAACTCGAACTCTCGTAACTTTAGATTTTAAGTCGTTCTGGAGTATCATCATCAAACGTGCATTAGAATTAGAGTGTGGAAAAGAAAAAAATATATATTATTTGACGATTCAAAAGTGCTGTAATATGCCTACTTGAATAAAGATATTTTGATTTGATTTGATTTGAATTTGTATACTTGCGGTAGAGATGAGAGCGTTGAGAAGTATGAGTGGATTCAAACTGAGTGACAAAGTAAGAAATAGTGAGGTAAGAGAACGTTGTGGTATAAAAGAAGATGTAGTGGCTGAAATTGAGAATGGTATGCTTAGATAGTTTGGGCATGTAGAGAGAATGAATGAAAGGAGATTGACAAAAGCATTTATGAGTCAAGAGTGAATGCGAAAGTTGGAAGGGGAAGACCAAGGCGCACGTTCCTAGATCAAATCCAGGACATTTTAAATAAGGGCCAAATCAAGAGTACTTTAAACCGACGACCCTGTATGAAAGGTTTAATGGAAATGAAAGAAGCGAAGGAGATATGCAAAGATCGTGGCAAGTGGAAGGACTGGGTTTCTGCCTATCCCTTTGAGAATAATGCGTGTCGCTATGTATATATGTATGTAATAAGATAGGGGCGTTAAGAAAATCGTTGGTCTACCGATTTCATAGTCCTACCCAAAGGTGTGATGATGTAACAGGTAAAACTGTGGAGTCAGTTTTAGGTTTAGGTTGAATAACTTACTGAGATTTGAAAGCGGAGACGAATCCAATAAATCTTTGAAATCGGTTCAGCTATTATTGATTTATAAACGGGGAGTTTATCTGACTTTGTTTCGTATACATAGATCTTTAGAAACCTATATAATATGAGGAAAGTTAAATAGAAGTATATCAACTAAATATTTTGTCGCCTATAGCTTTAAAGACTGAAGTTACATTTTCGTAATTTCGATGATAACATCACGTTGTTCAGCAATGTAGGTCATTGCTTTTTTTAAAATTAACCACAAAATCAAACATGACCTTTAAAAATCATACCATTAGTACAAAAGGTAGTACTTATCAATGAAACACCATCTTACAAAATAAAGGAATTTATACTTGAATATTTGTAATTTGTGTAGGCACCGTAATTTGTTGAGGATATAAATAAATAAATATAAAGAATTTCAGGATTATAACTTTAATAAGTAACTTTGGAAACACTACTTGGGATATAAAAATTGATTTCAAAGCCATCGATTTGCGCGTCCACGACCCCGGAACCAAATTTAAATAAAAAACTCCCCGACTAGCAGAACACTTGTTTCTGAGAAGTTTCTATTGTGCTGTATGACTATTTTATACATTGCAATTTACTAGTGATGCGTTGAATTGGATTTACGATGAAAATAGAATTCACAATTTTATTTATAGTATCAATCGAGAGGATAAGATTTCTTTAAAAATGTACACTTGTAATAGTATCCGGAAATTTTTGAAACGATCAATTTCCACCGGATTTTCACTGGCAGAAAATTTATAAAGAACAGCTAATATGATTAGGACACTACAAATGGTGATTAAAACTTCTATTATAAAACAATTGTTATACGAAATTTTTGAATCTTTCCTTGAAGCGACTAACGTTTTCATTAAATGACAGCTGTAATGATGAATACATATGGTGTGAAAATTCTCAGTAACTACAGCTTAAACTAAAAGTTATTAAAAAAATGTTTTATGTAACCAAGATGCAAGTGAAACAGCTGATGCTGATGGACGCCACTATATTGTCCTTGGCTGCTCTACCAATCGCTATTCGATTTACCCTCACTTCGTGGCCGACTGTAATGCGATATGCGACAGATATACAAAAAATTGAGACGGTATAAGAATGGAGGCACTTTAAAAGCAATATTTATTCAAATTTGTCTTTAATATACATTTGGAAATAGATAGGTAATACATTAAACAAGAAATGAACGGAATTGCTCCACAGAGTCCACCGAACTGCTGTGTGTTATGTGTATTTTAAATCAAAAATCGATAACAATTAAGTATTAAAGTAACATCGACTAGAATTTACTTCCCATCACTTAAATTGAAGCAAATGGATAATGACATAATCCAATAGCCCGTCAGCCCAGAGTTTCATATCACAAACGTTGTGAGTCACGCAAATGAATTTCATACATTGGAACTCCACTTACTATATGTATACTTTAGATAACATTAATGTTTATATCTTATATTCTTAAGGAACGTAAAAATAAAGATGATATCAGCTTGAAAATGTTTGTTCATACTTTATGAAATGCTACTTTGTATGATTTTTGTTATTTGTAAATGAATATTGTCAGCGTTTTGCTAATTTGACAACATTTTATAGATTACAAGTACATAGAAAAATTTAACAAGTGAAATGAGCTAACGTGAATAACGCTTAGAAGTCTGTTACTATATCATGAAATAACTATGAGCGCTATGTCGTCATTTCTGAGCAGTACAGGTGGTACACGAGTAAACAATTGTTATTTTATCCTAATAATTTCATTTGTTACCATTTATAACGTACGGTTATGAAGTACAACGTAATATTTAATAACATTATATAAAACAAAAAAGTTGCCGTACATAAATTTATGATCTCACAGCAGTAATAATTCGGTAGATCATATATCGATAATTGCTGTAAGATCATAAATTTATGTATGGCAACCTTTTTTTTTTTTGAGATAATGTTATTAAATATTAGCGTTGTACCTTATAGCCGTATATTATAAATGGTAACAAATAAAAATGTTAGAAAATAAAAATATTCGTGTACTCTTCCGTACCGCTCAGAAATGACCACATAGCGCTCAGTTTTTTTATGATATAGTGACAGCCTTCTAAGTGTTATTTACGTTGATTCATTTCACTTGAAATTTTATTCTATGGGCTCAAAGTTATAGATAAAGCAATTTACTATTGTAGTTTTCATCGAAATTATTTTCATATTGGTATCAATATAGAAATCATCAGTTTATAAGGTTGGTTCTTAATACGTGTTTCTGTACTTTCGAATCTGTTTTTATTAAAATATTTTATGTATTATTTATTTAGTTATTTTATAATTTTCTTTATTATTTTTAACATTAGCAGCTACTTCGGTTATACCAGAAGTTATACAATATGCAATAAATATTCTAAAAAAATATAGATATTTATTAGGCAATATATTCGCCCATGTATGAAAGAGTAAATAATTAGCAGCCCATTTACGTCCCACTTCTTGACACAGGCCTCCTCACTAATATGAGAGAGTGTTTTTAGAGCAAAGAAACACCACGCTGCTCTATTCATTCACTCTCCAGTCCGAAGTGCACCGGGGTGGATCACACCGCCAATTTCCCAACTTCGGGCAAATATTGAGAAAATCTTAATAGAAAACTCAATATTTACTTTGAATTAGCCCGACCCCGGACTCGAACCCAGGACCTCATGTCTGTAGGCGAACATGCTAACCACTAGACCAATAAGGCAGTTTATAGGCAGTATGTAAGTATATACCTACTAAATACCAAAAAAGGAGTGCACAAGCTAGGAGATGGGTCGATGAGATTAAAAAATCAGCTGGTCCCCTGTGGGTGTATATGGGGCAAAACTGCTTAAAGTATTATAGAAGAACCTCCAGGAGGCCTTTGTGTCCGCCGACGCATAGGAAAACAAAATAAAAGGATCGATTTACGTAATAGTTAATGAAAATATCATTTTCGTTATACATATAAAGGCTTAACTATGAAATGCAAAAAGCTTTTTGCTAGACTCGGCCAGGATAATCGGACGGTTTGTCAGCCTAAAGCCCTGATACCCGGTCTTCCCTGCCCGAAGATATCATCCGCCCTTTAAATAGTCGTATAATTTATATAGCCGTATTTTTCAATATTTTCTATATGTAATTACTATAATTTTATGTATTTTATTGTAAATTAATTTAGAATGTAATTCGTTCTTAAATATAATCATTATTGGAAAAAAATTCAGAAATTAAAGTATTTGACGACTACGACGAAATTTTGTTTTAATAATTGACATTGTAGCCAAAAAGTTATTTAATTGCTAGTTCTCTATTTCACTTATTATATTTTTAGGAAAATTTCGCAATTGTTAGTGTAAAGTATTTAAGATTTTGAAAAAGCTTAACTTTTTCGTCAAAGGTTATTGGTGGAAACTTGATTACTGTAACTAAATGACTTGATTTGAACTAAATGTAATCAGGTCTCCCTTTAAATAATAAATAAATAAAAAAGTAATGTAACTGCCCACTTGGGTATTTTAATCTATCATCGATATTAGCGTAAATATTCCTTAATAATAAGAAATAACGAATTAAAAAACAATAGAATTAAAAGTTCTTAAATAAATATTGGTTGGGAAATATACAAGGTACGCATACATTAGTCTAGTAGTATACTATAAATGTACTACTTATAAATATACAACGAAAGAAGTTTTACTACCTCCACGTGTGTTTGTGTAAACAGAGTGAATAATAATAGTTATAACCTTCTAAATAATACATAAACTGATACATAGATTATTATAACAGATGAACATTACGTAGAAGGCGTGGGCGACGAATCGAGCGATGTTGAGTAGAGAAGCAATCAGCGCTTCTGGGAAGCTTGTTTTTGCACAGGTGCAATCAAGTCATGTTTTATTATAACCCGTGATGACCGCTGAACGATGTGATTCTACAGTTTTTCCACAAGCAATCTCTTTTTAAATTTTAAAGAAAGCACATAGATAAAGTGTTAACAGTTGTGCCTTTGTGACGAACTCAATTCAGATAAAACTTGATCGAAGGCTTGCCATTCATCTTTGATCTAAATCTGTATAAAACAGCTAAATAAAATTAGCAACTCAATTGAGGGTAACTGTTTAATATGTTTCTATAACAAACTCCTAGAAAATATTCGAAAGATAACACTTAATAAATGTAAATGTTTAGTTAAAAGAAAGCTAATTAAGAAATCGTACTATAATTTGAAGGATTATTTAGACGATAAAAAGAGTGAGTGTATGGCCCTAATCGAAGTAATATTAATGAAAAATTATATTGTAAAGATTGTAAAGATGACTAAAAAGAAAAGTGGTTGCGTACAAAGTACACATGTCAGAAGTGAAACTTCTGTGGCAATTTTAGATTTCCGAGACTTAGAGGGAAGGGAAAAAGGAAGCTATGTCAGGAATTTAATTGTCATTAAAATTTTGTCAATATTAGAGATCATTAATGAAATTTTGTTATTTAATTTAAAATTTACAAAAAAGAATTTATGAAGTATTTTTATTTTATATTTTAATAAAAAATAGAATATCAAATTATTAAATGACTGGTTGCAAATTAAAATGCCACATGTTATTCGTCAATTTTAAAACTATCTAACGTTCAAACGAATTAGCATAAAAAACGCTGCACGCGTTTTATCCGTAAAAATTTTACCCTCTTTAAACTTCTTTAGAAACTTCTTTAAGTGCATACCTAAAGAAGTTAAGAAGTTTCACTTCAAAAGGGCATCGAAGTGAGATTATTCTGGGATTTTTCAGAACATAGCACGAACGAAACCTTGTAAGTATAGACTCTATAATATCAAATTGTATATACGGGATTTTCTAATTTACATTTGTGGATTATGTATGTTTAATCAACGATCCGAGATTGGAGTCAAACAGTTTAACTTAACAATCTATATAAATCTCCAAACTACTGGCCGTAAATTGACTTTTGCGATATTAGAAATTCCAATCGCGATTTCGACAAATTTCCACGAGAACGGGGACTACACGAGCACCACAGGGAACAGTTAGTATATTTTATTTATTTTAATACTTTATTGGACCACACCACATTAGAAAAAATACATGTAAAAGTAAACTTAAAACTAATCAATTAGTATCGCACCATAGGCGGCTTTATCGCTTTGAAGCCGTTTCTTCCAGACAATCTTAAGAAAAGAGACAAAAGTAGATAATATAATTATACAGGACTAAATAATATTGCCGAGAGCAAGAGTAAATCAGTCGATCGGTAGCGGGTTCTATTTTCGGTAGGGCAAATTTGAAAACTACATTTTCTTTCTGACGTTGTTAGTTACTACCCCACCAGCAAAGAGGTGCCGTGATGCCTAAATTTTGCATTCTGGTACGATGCTGTTTAGTAACCATATGGTTAATTACGTCTTAATAGCTTTGTCGTGTTTTAGATACTTTATTTAGTAAATTATTTACAGGTGGTAGGTAGGTGTTAATAAAACTGTTACAGTAGGTAGTTGGTGAGCGGGTCGTAGGTTTACGGAATGACACAGCATGAGAAGTCTTAAGGGCTCAACCCACTGCCTTGTTTAGTCCGCGGTGCAGCTTCCGTGGGCGGCAGGTTGCAGGTGACTGCTCAGGTCAGGTCAAGTAGGGACCAGTTCTGTTTTAGGACTAGGAACCCCTATACTGCGGTAATCTTTCCACGATACGATAATCAGGTTAAATAAATATAGGTGGTTTAAGATCCCTCTTCAAGGACAATTTTAAATAGCAGTTATGCAGTTCGTGCGCGAGTGACGGTGACCAAAGAAAAAAGATGATTCATTTCTTTTCGAATCCTGCTGGTCACAGCGTAACGTTCCACAACGCTCAGTAGATAAAAATATTAATGTTTAATCTAAATGAATTTAATTTTTTTTTAGGTATAGTTAAGTTTTAAATTGTAGTTTTTAAACCTTAAGTTAGTTCAATAGTATTATCGTAGTTATATGTTGCTGCTGACGAGCTTAACTAGATGGCGTCAGATGTTACAGCTAAGCACGCTTCCATCATAGACTGTATCATCATTTACCATCACTTGAGACAATAGTCGAACGTAAATTCCATACATACTCGTATATGATCACATAAGAAAAATGAGTGCTTATGTATGAATAAACTGACCCTGCAATTATAACAAAGCGCGCTGCGTGAATACCTACATATTTGTAATTATTATACAATCAATGTAGGTGCAACTCAATTAAAGCAAATCAAGAAAATCATATACATGACTGAAAATGCATACAATAATATTCGAAGTATCATCATTTTCAATTAGTAACAAAGAGAAATATACGTACTGAGGAAAGTAAGAGAGATGAACGATTTTTTTGAAGTGAAACTTCTTAGGGCGCATGAGGGTAAAATTTTTACGGATGAAACGCGTGATTGGCGTCACGGAGATGTGTAGCGTTTTTTACGCTAATTCGTTCAAAGGTTAGGTTAGTTTTAATACTTACAAATAACATTTGGCATTTTAATTTGCCACTCCTCATTTAATAATATAATAAACTATTTTTTCATTAAATATAAAATAAAAATATTTCATAAATTTCTCTTATCAAAATCATAAAACATAATTTAATAAATAATTTTGAATATTGAGAAATTTATTTACAACTAGCAGACCCGACAGACAGACAGACATTTGTCAAAAAGATTTGGAATGTGGCAGATTTCAGTTTTAAGAATAATTTTTAAAATGAAATTACAGCAGTACTAATGATCTATATTTCTTACTCACAAAATGAGACTATTCAATTGATTTTGAACTTTGCGCAGCGATAATAAAGTGTAAATTCACTCTTGCTTAGACAACAGTGAGTACTTGTTATTTATTATAAACTTTATTAAATAGCAATAAAGATCAAATTGACTCAACGTTTTAGTTCGCAAACGTTTGTATGGGAAACAGAAAAGGGCTGTTTTTAGGGTTTTCCACTGCATTCATTTGAACTTTTCTTGCCGTAAAAACCATCCTTCGACTTCAACGAACCTAAGTTTGTAGACTAACAACTTGAGTCAAATGTTGCTCTTAATAAAAAATTATTATTATTATTATTAAAGAACGACTCAAAAATCTAACGTTACTGGGGTTGATTCGCGCCCTGTTCTAAGACCTTACAATAAACCCAGTCGGGTATATCTATCAAATGTTCCTTTGAATTTGTGTATATTAGTTTTGTAACGATTTTTTTAACACTTAATACGTTGAAAACAAACACAAAAGCATTGCAATGATACGTTTAACAAACAGTGAAAGTTATTCACATATATTCTGAGAAGACAATTATATTTAAAAAAAAATGAATAGTGCCTTAATCAACATGTACACGATACAAAGAATTTTCGCAATCGTGTGCGCAACGAATAAAAAAATGTGTGGGAAAATACGCGGTAAAGTGCGCTTTGATGTGCGACATAGTAGTTCAGAACAACAGAGCATTAGACGCAAATATTAAAAATTCGCACCATTCTTTCTCTGTTTAAAGCAAAAATGCTCAGTGTTATTACTAGGAAACAAAATTTGTAACACTATCTATGGTTAAAAAACGATCCAAATAGCAGTTGCCAGCTTGAGCATACGTTAGTTAGTTTTTCGCTTTGAGTTTTATAATAATTATAATGAAGATGTTGTATGTAAACTTATACAAAACTACACTTATGTTCAAAAGAGTAACTATAGTTTCTTATCGGTTTCTTTTCGATAGAATCGATTTTTTCAACCGTTTAAATATGCATTCGACCCAAAAGAGTTTATTGAGCCTACAAGAACAATGAATACCATGATTTAAGATAAAATTATGCATAATATCAATTTGTAACAGTGTACGTCTGAACTTATCAAATTGCGAATTCATATAAACACAAAGATTCTTTGTCGAATACTTTGAAACTGTTTATTATTGGTTTTGAATTTTCTTTGTAAACATTACAGCTTCAGCAACAATCAGGTCATGCATGGAAATACATCATTATTGTTGATGTACAGTAATAAATTGAATATCATTGCACTATCTTATATGTTGAAGACTAAATGACACAAATTTGAATCTGAAAGGTTAAGAAACAATGATTGAATGCCTATAACCTTGTGTGGACCCATAGCAGTATTTATCATAGATGACGTAGGAATTAAAAAGGAGTAATCAAACGACTTTATGTAAGTAAAATATAAAGAGAAGCATTAAAGAAAATTCCGTAATACACTAGTACTAAGAACTCGTAAGTTAATTGAAAAAATGCCGGTGGAAACAATTTCCTTTATTGATCATATCGCGGAAATTGCAAGGCGTATGAAGTGACGGTTCAAAGAAAAACAATAAAAATAATTAAGTCAACTTCTAGCACGTACTCCTCAGTTATTATATAGAAAGAATCTTTTAAACCATTTACGCGAGCTTTCAATAAATACATATAAATATTCCTCCTCATTCCCATAGGCAGCGACCACGTCCTTCCACTTGCCAGGACCCTTGCATATCTCCTTCGCTTCTTTCATTCTCATTAAACCTTTTATACAAGGTCGTCTTTTAGAGTACTCATGACCTGGCCCTTATTTAAAATGTCCTGGTTTTGATCTAGGAACGCCTTGTTCTTCCCCTTCCAACTTTCCCATTCCATCTTGACTCAATATTGCTTTCAATAGATGATGCGGTATTATTTTTCGCAATTGATTTAATATTAGTTAATATGTATTTAAAAACGCTAACAAATCAAGGCTTATCTCTTAAAATAACGTTACATTAAATTCAAACCGATAAACGTTCAAATAAAAGCATACGAGTTATATTAAATTAACTACAAACCGCTTTCCTAAAATGTTTTTTAGATAACTTCTTAATACGGACCAGCGAAGTTTATGTTGTTATTAGAATCATGTAAAATACCACATTAACTCATCATAATTTCACTCACGGTGTTATGATTGCCATGTAAAAATATAACCGATGAACAATGCACAGGTGTTGCCTGTCCAGAATAAAAAGTCTTGGAAATTTTGCCCATTGTATTCGCGAATAAAATTATAATCACCTTCACTATGTCGACGTCTCGACGCCATTAGACACAGTTCTATGATTATTTAAATTCCTTTCAATAAACCGCGACAACGTCCTGATGTGGACACTTCCAAGTAATTGCTTGAGAGCTTTGTTGCAAGCTTTTTGTGTACTTGTCGATACTATTGTATAAAACGATCACAATATTTGTATTTCGCGGATAAAATCCTGTAACTATGCTTAACTCTTAATATACATAACTAATTAAAACTTAACTTAATATATATAACTAATTCTCGTTACACAATAATACAATATATATAATAAACTCAAGTTATCGAAAAAACGAAAATTGTAATAAATTAATTCCCCTGATTTGACATACGCATAAATATGGCTATAAGTTATGTGTTTTATTCTTAATATTGCCCTTACATATAATTTTAAGACTTAAATTTTATACTCACCATTCTATGCTTCTGTATCCTCTAACGCAGCAGTGAATGCTCTTAAATTTGTCTTGGAATCCGTATTCGTATGAAATCGGCTCTTTACTAAAGTGCATCCAGGATGTGTTTGTGGGAAAAGTGTTGCTTGAGCAGTAATTGGCGGAAAGCACCCGGGATGCTTCCATCACCACCCCCAACACCACGAGCAACCACATGATGGAGTCACATCCTATAACAAAAACAACCAATGAGATACGAATTGCGTGACATATGTTTAAAGGAGTTACCGTTGAGTTTCTTGCCGGTTTCTACTCAGCGGAATCAATTTACCGAACCGGTGGTAGATTTATTACCAACGGACAAACTATTGACGATTCAAAAGAGTTTTTTGAGTCTACTTAATAAAGTTGATGTTGATTTTGACATCGGTTTCGATACGGTAATAATCTCTAAACTAGAGTTAGTATACCATTAAATTAAATCATATCAAAAACTGGTATCTGTTTGGGAAAAAAAGTAAGCACCAATTCTGTACTTTATAACATATATAAACTTAAGTTACCAAAAATATTTCAACGTTGCACACATTAATGAGTCGTAAAAAGCTAGAAAATCTGGTATTTTAAACTATCTATAATGGAAATGTCATGTCTCTCCAATTTTCAATTAATTCTGTAATTTTCTAAAAAAAAAAATCGATGTACGCTGCCTGGTTTCCTGTATGAGTAATAACTCAGTGCAATTAAAAATACTCGTAAACCAAATGCTTTGCTTTTGGTTCTACAAAAAAGCCAATTAGAGCTGTTCTTATTATTAGATGGACGCTCATAAGGGGTCACATTATTTTATATATAAAAATTAAGCGAGTATACAGTATCAAAATATTTGCCAATTATAAATATATCACTGGTGAACAAAATTTCGCAATTCCTATTGTTAGTTTAAACTCGTTGTGAAAACAATCAATTAAAACAGAACAATTAGCACATACTTCCAAAACTGATTACCTGGAAAACTAACATTTACATGAGCTTTCATTAAAAGTCTTTGTACAATGTTTCACTATCAAATTTATATAATGTATCTAAACTAATATTATAAAGACTACATTTGTGTTTTTGTACATATGTATATTTGTAGCGTTTTCACACAAAAACTACTGGACCGATTCAAGCATTTTTCATAATTAGAAAGTTGCATATACATTAGCGACATAAGCCTTTATTACTATCTCATATAAAATAGGTGATATCATATGTCCAAAAGTTAATAAAAGTGCCGACAATAATCAAACCATAATATTCATACCTCTGTATTAATCCTTATCCTATTATGATATTTTATTAAGGTCTGTTTCAATACCTATATAATAGTTTTAAAATTATTAAAATCGGAGATTCCATTCAAAAAAAATTTTAGCGACCCTTACATAACTGGGCCTGTACCTGGTAAGTTAGCTCATAATCCAAGGATACCAATGATACCCACGATACTGTTTTTATTTTTATCAAGCTAAAAAATACTGAAGCGATTTTCAATACCTGTAAAGTATTTTTAAATCTGCTAATGTCGGAAATTTTACGTAAATGATGTTACGAATTTAATATGTATTAGTTAGATATATATTAGTTGTAAAGTAAAATTTGTATATTGATTACATTATGAATGTAAGTGTGTATCTAATAATATGAAAGGAAGCAATTAAAAACTAAGTGAAATAGAAAACCTTTTCCTGCCACAAGATCGATATCTACACGGGCGAAACCGCGGGGATTTGGTAGTTAAATGATATAGAAAAAGAATCACTATATTAACATCAAATAACATCCTTCACAATGCGAAAAAATGTATGAGAAACAAGATACATATACAAAATGAGATCGTGTTTGATAGAAATCTACCTGGACCTATGTCCAGCGGTGGACGTCCATTGTTTGCGTTGATGAATAATAAGAATTTTAAAAAATCCATACGATTATGATAGAAGAGTACTGGTGTATGTATGTTCATGACAGTTCCCAGAAGAAGGCTTATGCTAACCGCTTAATGTCAACATATAGGTATGATCCGTGTTTTATATTTTAGAAGTTCCTTTTGCAGTGACTGGCTTGTTACATAAGTTATTATTTTCGGCTGTACTTGTATACCGGATTTCCTTGTAACGTTGCTGCTGGTCAACTTTTATTTCTCAATTATTTACATGTTACAATATTGTGAGAGAATCCATCCAGAGAATTTAGATATTATTTACAGCTTCACAAAGTATGTTTAGACATTCAATTATGAAAATTTACTTATGAAATAAGTTAACAATACATATATTTATAGATGTTACAAAGTTAATTATGAAAATAAATAAATATAATTTGATTTGCGAATTAAGGGTTTTATTTAATTTTTGTGTATATTTGGTCTCAATAAAAAAATTGAGAACAAATATACACAAAAATTTCATTAATATTAGTCGAGCGCTCTGGAGGCCGTCAATAACAAACATTAATATTTATCTATTAGATTTACGTTTTGCTACTGGTAAAACAAAACTGTAGTATTTAAATTTAAAAAGAATATTCTTTGAGGAATAATTTCATGACAATGACTTAATATATAATATAAAGACAAATATTTGAAAATGCATACGTTGTTCCATGATTATTAAAAGGAGAAATACGAAAACATTTGCAATTAAAAAAGTAAAAGTCAGCTGGTACAATCCATTATATTTCTTCTGGATTTAAGGTTATAAGCAATACATAAACGCAATTAAAAGTCAAGTAATATAATTGGATAATGAAATGTCCATACGTACGAGTATGTGGTTAATATATCAACTTACTAAGTAAGATAAACTAAGTAGGAATTTATTATGATAAAAAAGCTCGTAAATTGCGCACTGGCAGCAATAAGCGAGAGCGAAGTGTTACTAAAGCCTGTCGTATAAAAAACGAAATGTAAAAACAACACCTATAAAAGGACTAAATGAACAGGACATAATAACCTAGATGTTTGTACAAAATACTTTTAGCAGTCACAGGAATGCTGTAGTTTCGCCAATAACCATTTAATGTACCTGGAAAGTTTGCCGTTTTTTCCATACTATTTAATATGGTATCAAATAGATTCTATTTCTTCATTTTTTTACTAACAACCCTATATCTAGTTACACATTTCATATATCACATCTAAATCCATCAATTTGCGCCTATGAGAGATCGCTATAAGCGATAAGACCGCCTTTGTACATTATATTCTGTTATTTCAGTGAAATCTATAACAACTGTGATCTTTCTACACTGTCTGCAATAGCACAAATAAATAAATCCTGTGTTTGGGTAGCAGATTCAGTGAGAAAAGATTTGTCAGCGAAACAAAAAATACAACTACCCCACAAACATCTATTTACTAAAGTGAAAGCTCATTACCCACACTAATCTTTATTATTGCAAAATGATATTAATTAATATTATTAGTTTTATTGATTTTAAATTACATATATTAAATAGATCGCATTTTAAATGGGCACGATTTTTTTGAACCTTAACCCTTAGTGGCTTTTACAACATCTCAGGAAGGATTCTCTGACGAAGGGATGGAAAGAAAAGTTCGAAGGCTTTTCGTGATATTGGTTAAAATACCCCTAGTCTAGAGAAATGAAAACTCATTTTAATAGGTATAACGTTCGATTGACCCAAAAACATATAAGAATTAAAGAAAGGCAATTGATAAACATACTATTAAGTAACAGAAATGAAACATTATATCCCGCTTTGATTTGCCTCGGATGACTATTCAAAACAACACCTGTTTGAGTTGTACATACCTACAGTTACCTTTGCCGATGTAATGTCTCTCCCGAATTGACAAAAAATATCTATATTTTCATTTAACATTAATATATATCCAATTTATGCAATTATGATTATGCACAATGTTTGATAGTCACACCTTCAGTACTATCTGTAAGTCACAAAGTTTGTCAACGGTATTTATATTCTTATGTATTAAACACACCGCTCAGTGTTTGAAGATCAAAGTCTTCGAACAGTGTGTGTTGCGAGTGATGACCTACGGTTCTGAGACGTGGTCGCTGACTATGGGCCTCATGCGGAAGCTCAGAGTCACTCAGCGTGCGATGGAGAGTTTCTCTACGTGATCGAATCAGAAATGAAGAGATCTGTAGGTGAACCAGAGTCACCGACATAGTCCTACGAATAGCGAACCTGAAGTGACAATGGGCGGGGCACATAGTCCGAAGGACCGATGGACGTTGGGGGCCGAAGGTGCTGGAGTGGCGACCCCGCACCGGGTGGCGTAGTATAGAGAGACCCCTCACAAGGTGGACCGACGACATAAAGAGGGTCGCCGGTAGCCGCTGGAGCGAGGCGGCGCAAGATTGGGCCTTATGGACGTCATTACGTAAGACCTATGTCCAGCAGTGGACATCCATCGGTTGAAGCGACGACGACAACGACGACGAATGAAAGTGATCAACTATTGTACTTATTTCAGTAAAATCTGTCATGCTTCGAAAAGCCACGTAATACGATTAACTTGCATACTATTTTTTTATTGGCACATTTGTATAAAGTATTATATAAATAGATAACAAATATATAAAATTTTGAATTTATGCAACTTGTTTGGCTAGTTTAGCGATGTATGTGCTTCAGTTTTAGATTATTATTTCACCCCAGCCATATTAGCACTTGACTGAGGTATTACCTGCTCACAATCCAACTGCCTTCAAACTGCCTACAATCGTAAATAGTAAACACATATAGCCGTGTTTTAAGACCAATCCCCATAATCGATTGATATATCTTTCAACGACACTGAAGCGATGAAGTACGACAGATCATTGCGTTTTTACTCTAGGTTTCAATACAACTTACCCTCAGGTATAATGACGGTAAAAAGATCTACACGTTGTGATACATGGGGGAGCACAATCTCGTTCGCTCGTGATTTCTGCAATTACCGACAAGCGGCACATATCTGTCGGCAATTTGCCCCCTCCGCAAGCTCTGCTGATCGACTTCTTGGAAAGGCAGTTGCAGCGAGCGCTAGGGCGATTAACGCACTAATTACCACGCACATTGTCGCTTCGCTGTATATCACGAAATAAAAAAAAACAACGCTAGTTTCTCCACGTAATTTAATATGGTAGCCTGTCCTAGGCTAGTTTCTTCAGTTTAATGTACTACAACCAGATTACAACTTCATCCATAATGTTTTATATTCTAATGTAATTTAATTGGACATTGCCTGTTGGTTTTTAAAGTGCAAGTAGCATTTTAATTATAATATCAATGGTAAGAAATGAAGTAGGGGTTCTGGTAATGATTAACTCTGTATATTTCTATATCTACATATATAGGAATGTTTTTTCCTCAAAAAGTATTCAATTTTTATTTCAAATGTCAATGATTGTTCAATTATTGTCCATTATAGGCTTTAGACATTTCAATCAATAACACATATAGATTCTCCCAAACCTTCCTACTCTAAAAATTTATATATGGTAGTAGAATGTAAAAAACAAATTTTAAATGTTACATTAAATTATACCTCCCGTCTCCGCTAGTAAATTTTTTTGTACAGATTTATTATATAACAGTTTTAATAAAAGAAAAGGGCTCATTGAAGGGTCATTAGGATCAGAATATTAGGAGAAATGAGCTGGAGCCCACTTCAGCTATTATATATATGGTACTGAAACATATTTAAAATATGATTGAGCTAATATGATCATGGGACTGGACAACTCTGACAGCAAAATAAGAGCAGATTTCATTGTTAAATTTAAATGCTGATGTTGTAGCAAGCATGGACACTTTGTTAAAAATTGTCATGGTCCGTAAAAGACTAGATAATACAGGCACAAAAGTTTTGTTGCAGCATTTCTTCAGACAATGAATCCGGACCTGTGGTATTTGGACTCTTGTCCTCAATGCATATGACAAATAGATGTCACTGAATGTAAGAGGTTATAAGTTAACCAATACCTATACCAAAACCGTATGGGAAACATCCATTTATTACTACATACATAGCATCACTTCTCATTCCCATAAGGGTAGGCAAAGACCATGTCCTTCTACTTGCCAAAATCCTTGCATATATCCTTCATTCTCATTAAACCTTACACACAAGTTCTTCAGTTTAGAGTGCTCTTGACCCGCCCCTTATTAAAAAAAAATATATAAAATAAAGTACTAAATAGTAATAAAGTAAAATTCAGTTGCAGTCTAAAAATACAAATATTTAAAGATACTTGTAAAAAATTAGAGGACAGTATCAATTGTTACACTGTTGTTCAAGTTACTACTGTCCATCACCTAATTTAAATGATCAAGAATCAGCAGTAAAATTATCTTCATCTCATGCTGCTCAATGGAAGAAAGCTATGCAATAAGAGTATAACTTTCTGACCAAAAAAAATCCTTGGTTTCTGGTAACATCATCTGGGAAAAGAGTCTGACCATGTAAATAGGTCTATAATAAAAATTTATGATTTGTATTGGTAAAATGAGTGTTCTGTAGGGAGTGTTGGCATATAAAAATGCATTAATATTTATATTGAGTTTTCTATGTGTCAATGGACTACAATTGTTTAATAGGCTTTTAACAGGTGTGAAAACCAATACATGCTTGTGGCATTTTCATAGTAATTGTTTTATTTCCACATTTATACCAACATTACACTTAAAGTAATGTTGACAAGGGGATTTAATCAATCTTTAAATAGTATGTTCGGTTTAATTTGATGATATATATAATATCTTACATACTAAAATTTAAAATAAAGTATAACATGCTGTTCGAGCATTCATAATTTGCATTTAATCGTTATAGATTTGAGAAAAACCTATTTTTAAGCCCCATATTAATTGTAATTATAACAATTTCCTTATTACTTTTAAATAGTAACATGTGTTCTTACTTTATATAAGTAAATCAATAGCTTATATAAAAAGGAAAAATGAGACAAAGAAATTTTTAAAGCATAATTTATACATAACAAGCACACAGATAATATTTTTGTATTTTCCATTGTTTCTTTATTTAAATTAGAGACATTTATAGACTCTAAGTAAAACACATGAACGTAAAATAGTCAAATATTTGTTGCATGTGGACTTTATTAAAATGAGCTAAAACTAGGATATAAACTATTTGAAGTACAATGTTGTCTAAGTTTGTATTTCTTAATTTATTTGATTAAACTACTACAAAATAACAAGTAAAAAATATAATATTAAAACAAATTCTATATAAACACTAACACTCTATGAAGTTCCTTAAGTGACAATTTTTTTGTTGTACTTGAAAACTTACTTAAGATAGTTTAAACATGAGAAAACAATACTTTGCGATATACACCTGACGGATAATTTTAAATTACTATATAACTCGCATAAAACTTTTGAATACCATAAACGTAATTCCTTCTACCATGATTCCATGGAAATTTAACAGATAAAAATGAAAAGTTGATGTTTGAAAGTTCTAAATAAATATAATTTCAAATACAAAAAATTACTCACCAATTCCGAAGATGATAAAATCCAAATTTCTCGGAACTCAAGTGCAAAAACTTATTCTAAAAACTATTACGACACAGTTTATCTACAACACATTTTAATAATAATGTTACTGTCTTTTCATTCGAATTACTAAACTGTATTAAGTAAGTATATAAACAAATGCAGAATATTTATTATAAAATGTACAGTTTCATTACGTATAACCACATGTCACCGGTATTGAAGTTAAATTGTAACTGAAATGTCAACTGGCGACTATCTGTGGACACTTGACAGTTATTTGACAATCGCGTTGGATTTGACGTTACAAATGTCAACTTAAGTCGCGTTCAGATACCATACAAAGAAAATTTTATTCGGAGCATATTATTATGTCGCGTTCCAATAATTTTGCTATAGTATTTGTCACAGATGAAATAATAGTAAATACCGTAACTTTTCAATGGTAGATAGTAAGTTATATTTATTTCATGTGAACTGAATTCATACATACATACCGACAGCGCGATTAGTGATGTGGTTGAGTGAGATTCTGAGATCCATTTTGTTATTGGCGTAAATTAAAGTTTTGACATAGTCATAAAATTTAATTATTCTTCAAAACATATCAAATATGTTCGGGCGTAAGATCTAACGTTATATTATATGATTCCCGCTTGTTTAAATAAAAGTACAATATAAATAAATGATTCACTCTTCCAGGTGAATATATGGTGAATAAACGCATTCAAAACAAAGACACGCAGTTGTTACGGATTATATGATGTATTTTGAAGCAAAGATTTTGTTGAAGGCTAGTTTTGATAATCTTACACCAGATATATTTTTCTTGATATTAATAAAAAAGTATGAATGTTAGGCTTTATTAAGCTTATAAATTAATATTAAGTTTCCTTTATCAATTTATCGGGTATAACAAAAACCGCTTAAGGGATTTAGTGTTCGACAGAATTTTAATCATGTTTCCGAAATTGATTTACAAATTGAATTAATAAGCACGAAAGAGAGGCATTTGTTAAAATCTTATTTTACTACATCAGTCCAAAGAATACAAATGATTTAACCTTTATTATATTTATTTCTTCTTTGTTTTAGAACTGGTCTTCTTTTGGTTACGTAAATAGCGGAAGGAACCCAAAGCTCGGCGTACCATGACCCCTCGCCACCATGCTTGTACTCTCGTAGCGGCTTTTCGAAGACGCTCCTCACGTGCAATTCGCGCTGTCCGCTCTTTTTTAAACGTCAACCATGCACGCATTTCGCCTGCGTGTAATTTATACTGTAATAAATATAAAATAATTTGCAATAACACGCAATGTAATTACAAAAGATTGTACCAGACTTGGCATAAGTAGTTTCTCATGTCTTAATCCAAATTCACCATTCTTTAGTACTGGACCGATATATTTATGTTTCCTATAAAACGAAAACTGAAAAGGTATACCTTAAAATAATTTGCAGGCAATTAAATAAGCAATACATTTCCAAGTACTTTACTGGATTAACTAAATGGAGCTCTTACGCCATGCGCCTTGATCGTGATAAACCTTTGCCGGATTATATGATTTTATCAATAAACGATGGTGTAAATAAAACTATATAGAATATTTAATGCAAAGAAAATACCAATTTCTCCATTTCCTGGCGACGTGCAAGAGTCACTCGTAGTTTTTCACATTGGTCTTTAAGTCGCCCATATATGGTTTCTGTATCATTTTTATAACGTGTTATCCAATAATTGAGTTGTTCCTCCCTTTCCTTAAAATATCCTTAATATACATAAATTGTGTGGCATAGTAAACTCTTATATAAAAAGGCTTTTTTATTGTAATAACTAAGCGGCAAATGTGATCTTTACAGATACAAATTTTTGTTACTTAGTGTCCGATTCATAACGCTAGGATGGTGTAATCTTTATAAAAAACTTGGTTACTGTACAGTCGGTTTACGGACGATAATTTTATGGGATAAAGTTATAAAAAACATTGAGGAAATTTTTTTTCGTAATAAACAATTAGGCCGATCGGGCTCCTTTTTCCCTCTTACCGCACTCTTGTTTGCTAGATCGGCTCAGGTGGAACGTAACTATGAATCATGCTTGTTCGTGCGTAGAGCCAGTTCTTCATCTTTTAAAACTGGTAAGTGATCACCGCCGTCTATGGATACCTGCAGAACCAGGGGAACTGCTAAAATGTAGCAATCCGAAGGCGAGAGTTTAATTGCTTCTTAAACAATAGTGTGTTGAAGTCTTGGGGGAACACCGCTGATGAAAGTTAGTTCCATATTTTGCAAATACATGGCAAAATGGATCGTTATGTAAATCTAGACGTTCAAATGGTTTCTTAATTGAATTTAAAAAGAAACGAGATTTCAGAGTTTCAAGTATGAATATGACACTTTTAAAATTTGTGTAACCTTTATTTGCAACTCGTAAGCCCGGAGAAGCTCATTGTGCACGCAATTCTCATGTTCTGGTTTCGGTATTTTAATAGTATGTTCCTGAAATTGTAGGTCAAGTGACTCCATACGCGCGCAAAGCCAACTTTCGGCGTAATTAAAACGTATGCACGCATTGAGTTTGGTGTTCTGCAAAAATTTTAAATTTTAATTAGGTATAATTTTGTTTTATAACTTTTCAATATACTTATAAGTGTTATGTATGTGTGACTTTTCGAGGTGTCTATGACTAGTCTGTAATTAATATAAAATGTCATTTAGCACGCGGGGCGAAAGAGGGGGATATTGCAAGCCGTTTGCGGTGTATGAGGCAAGAGTTTTTTTCTTATTTCCAATATTATTAATTTAACAAAAATATTTAACCATCAAACCTTAATACAATCACGAAGACACGCCACTCTCATATCGCTTGTGCTTAAATCGTTCTGTTGCTTCTGACGATTCACTTGTAACTCTGTGTTAATCCCTGCAAATGTTCTAAAACACAACATATTACCGATTTGAATTCTGTCATTAGAAGAAAACAACACCAAACTCAGTAAGGGGTCACTTTGTTCATCACCACAATTACAAAGTCATTACAATTCATTCCATTAAGATTAGAGCATTCCACAAGATTTTTTATTGTCCAAATACTCCTTCAAATTTTAGTATTCATTTTCGATTAGCTTTTATTAATAAAGTTTTCAATGACACCTCTAAGACGCTTTCTGGAAGTTTGTTATAGAAACGCCTACACTTACCCTTAGTTAGTTAAACTTATTCAAGACCCACAAAATGACAAATGCGGCAAATGATATTTTACACTTTTAAATATATTTAAATTATACAAACGTATTTAAATCCTGATTTTTGACCCTTAAAGTGGCGATCGAATTTGCATTCTTTTCCAACATATCGACCGCTTGTCGCAGCGTAAACCATTCGCCACCCTCTGTTATTTCAAGAATAGTCCGTATGATTACTTCCTTTACAATTAGTCTGCAAATATAAGTGTATTTAATGTTATTTTATTAATTTCATGGCGCACTGTGAAAAAACGATTGAAATAAAACACCCGAAGAATTCCCTTCTGGCTTGTCATGCATCCAGACGAAAATAATGCGTAACTAAGATAAATAAAGATAGGCGAATATCTCTTAAAATTAAAATTAGACTACTACGAAGCCTCGTCTTTTCAATATTTCTCTATGGTGTTGAGACGTGGACCTTGAGATCATCAGACCGCAATCGCATCGATGCTTTGGAAATGTGGTGCTGGAGGAAAATGCTTCGTATACCTTGGACAGCACATCGGACCAACGCATCAATTCTTAAGAAACTCAATGTTACAACTAGGCTCTCCACCATCTGCCTCAAAAAAATACTTGAGTACTTTGGGCACATTGCCAGGAAACAAGGTGATAATCTCGAAAAGCTCGTGATAACTGGAAAAGTTAATGGCAAAAGAGCAAGAGGTCGGAGCCCAATGCATTGGTCCGATCAGATCCGCACCACATTACAGATTTCCGTCTACGATGCATTACATGCCGCGGAAAGCAAAGGCAAATGGCGTTCCATTATAAAAAGAAAATTGCTTATCAGAGGTGGTTGTCACGACCCTCAGAATTGAGGAAACGAAGCAAGGAGGAGGAAGATAATTAAGGCTGTAAAAATTACAAAAAATTGTGCATTTACGAAAATGGCGAAAACGCTATTTAAATTTAATTGCATTTAATTCATTAGTTTTAATTTTAATTAAATTGCATGGGGGAATCACGAATCTGGCAAACATAAAAGCGAAGGGGATATTGATTCTTTGTTAAACGGAAAGTTGATTTTGACTTATTCTTATTTTGATCTACTATTAAACGGAAAACTGAATTTTACTTATTTTTATTGTAGATAAGCTCTTGAGTGTCACCTCACATAATAGTAAATTATGATACAGTCTAAAAACTTAACGCAGTTACTTATAAAAAGATAATTTACTTCTTAAAGCTTTCTGCAAACCATCGTAGCGGAATATAAATTACTATGTGCACATTTACGTAGAGTTTTGTGAAAGAAATTATTCATTATTACTTACTTAAATAAAATATTCTGTGTATTAAAAAACAATAATATTCTAATAAATTAAACACTACTCTAAAAAAAAAATAAATAAAAAAAAAACTAATCGCTTAATATTTTATTTATCTGTAGCAAATTAAGATGGCGGCGATAGTAAATTGACAATATCGAACGAGAGCTTGGGAAAAATTGTGCATAATTCTCGCCTCTCTCGCATCAAATTCAGTGTAACCAGCTAGAAACCAGTGTTGTCAGTTTAACAATACCTTATGAATTAAAATTATAAAGAAACCTTATGCCATTCTATATTATAATACTTGGAATTTTTATTCGCTTTGATTAAGTTTAAAATAATGACTTCAGTTCTTTGAAAATCGTTTTCTAAAAGTTACTTTCATGAGGTAAATCTGAATTCTTAAGAAGAAATATTACGTATTTAAGAGCCATCTCTGTACAATACTGCATAACTCACAGGTCTTTGAAAAGTTTGTCCCGCAGCCGCTTCTCTCTTTTATTTCGCATCTCGCTTTCCGGAAATCTGCGTTCGGTGCTCGTTGCTAGAGTTATCATAAAGAGACACAAGGTGGCGTTAGAATTTTTGAATATAACAAGAAATTTCGACGGCCCCTCTGTACGTCAAGTATAAAATCGTAATATTTTATGTTTAAAAATATCAAATTCAAATTCAAAAATCTCTATTCAAGTAAGCCTATGTAGCAATTTGGAACCGTCAAATATAGTGTAGTCAAATATATCAAATATAGTAGTAGTAGTTCACTTTTTCCACACAGATCAAATTCAGGGTACTTTATACCATCATCATTACAATATTATTCAACTCTTTTAACAAAGGATTGGAATTTTTTAAAGACAGGAAAAGTCTTTCCAGAGATGTCGCTATCTCTGGATAGTCTTTTTGGAGTTTATCATAGAAACTTATATATATAGTTAACCTTGAATGACATGGTAATATATAATACGTAGCCTATTAGAATTCATAACAAGCTTTTTTGAAGCGAAACTTCTTCAAGCGCATGAAGGCAAAACTTTTACGGATGAAACGCGTGAAAAGAGCCACGAAGTAGTGCAGCGATTTTTTAGGCAAATTCGTTTGAACATTAGGTAGTTTTAATATTAACAAATATCATGTGGCAATTTGCCACTCGTCATCTAATAATGTAATGTACTATTTTTCATATAATCAATCAATAAAAAACAAAAATATTTCATTTTAAATTTAAAAACAAAATTATAAGTATAACAAAATATATATAATTAATAATTTCTAATATTGACAAAAAAAACTCGCGGCATTTTTATTTACAATTCGTCATTTGAGATTTCAATAAATTGTTCGTATTAATAAAGTTTAAGATTTATGTAAATATAAAAAAGACAAATGAGTTTGCCAAAGAAGTTTCACTTATGACATCTGTACTTTGTTCTTACACACTTTTTTTATTTCTTAAGTAACACGAAGTGTTTCTGTTTGTATTCACTCTGTTTTTACAAATTTTCTAATATGTATACGCATTGAACTGTCATTATAATTTACATATAATTAACAGCTTTAACAGCTCTAAATTTATCTCATAGCGGCCCTTTTGGGCCCACATTGTAAATCGCAGGAACGTCCCTTTTCTGCAGTACAAATATTGCATCTATATCAGCAGCATTATAGCATGTTTTAATAGTTATATAATTTTTAGAAAACGATATCCTAGATTGTTAAATGGGCTAATGTAATCATCACAAACACTTTACGAAAAAAAGAACCGCCTTCAAAAGAAACTATTTCAGACAAATCAATATGCTCTAAAAAGTAAAAAAAAAATTTGCACATTATTTTTAATAGTTCGCCTGAGTAAACTAAAATGAAAAATATTGGACTCCTTAAAAGTCTATCGAGTATACGATGATATCATGTAGTTACAAGTATGATTATATTTGGAAGCGGCGTCTATAAAGGACGCGTATAGGAATACAAGGACCTACTCGCTATTATTCTGCACCAATTTAGTAATACCTTGTTAACTAAGTGTCTAGCATTTAGTTAATAAATTTCATTATATATATACATAGCATCACGCCTCATTCCCATAGGGGTAAGCAGAGACCACGTCCTTCCACTTGCCATGATCCTTGCATATCTCCTTCGCTTCTTTCATTCTTATTAAACCTTTCATACAAGTTCGTCGGTTTAGAGTACTTTTGATCTGGCCCTTATTTAAAATGGCCTGGATTTGGTCCAGGAACGTTGGCCTTGGTCTTCCCCTTCCACCTTTCGCATTCACTCTTGACTCATAAATCCTTTTAGTCAGTCTACATTTATTCATTCTCTCTACGTGCCCAAACTATCTAAGCATACTTTTCTCAATTTTTGTCACTACATCTTTTATACCACAACGTTCTCTTATCACACTATTTCTTACTTTGTCACTCAGTTTCAATCAACTCATACTTCTCAACGCTCTATCTCTTCCGCATTAATTGTGATCTGCTTTTGTGATTCTTCTGTCATACCCAACTTTCACTATCATACATAAGTGTTGGCACCAACACTCCTGCATGCACAGTCAGTTTGGCCCTTCGAGACAGCATTTGGCTATTCATAAAGGCGCGCAGAGCACCATTTACCATATTCCCTGCATTCACTCTCCTTTTGATATCATTTTCACCTGTTCCATCTTTTGTAAATTTTAATCCCAAGTATATAAATTCTTTCACCTCTTCCACTTGTTCTCCGTCTATCAAAAAGTTGACATTCATCATAGATTCATCTCTTTTAAAAAGCATAACTTTCGTTTTGTTTACATTCATTCATTCCTTTCCTTTTCAAAGCTTCATTTTGCTATTTGCTTTTTTGCAAATTAGTTCAGTAGTTTTGGCGCGAGAGACAGAGTTACTTTCGCATTTATAATATTAGTAAGGATTGTTATTGTACACCCTTAAGTGTTAAAACTTTTACAAAATTTGAATGTTATATTTATTTATATCGCATCAACAACTTAAAAGAGGTTTCAAGCTTCTATCTCTAAATTTGTCTTGCAACTGTTTTTTCGCGTTAAATAGTCCTTTCTCAGACTCTAAATTATCTGCTAGCCAAATTTTCTTTAAATTGTTTAAGTAGTTTTGGTGTAAAAGTGTGACAAACAGTGTTACTTTCGCATTTATATAAGTGAGGATTAATAGATATATATTAGGTACACAAACTTACAAACTATGTTATTAAACATAATATACACATCTTTAATTCATAGACTATCCAATTTGAAAACTTATTTTATTAAAAATCTATTTATTGAGCAAATGTTATTGAACGTACCTAAAATTTTCATTTGTAGCAGCATAACTTCCAAGTTCATTGCAAACAGGAGAGCATCCAAGACACCAATGCTTAAAAACATACCATAATATAAGGTTAAAATATTATAATTATTAGAGAAGTTGGTGCCAACACTAATGTATGGTAGTGAAAGTTGGGTATGGCAGAACCAGTAAGTAATAGTGTGATAAGAGAACGCTGTGGTATAAAAGAAGATGTAGTGACTAAAATTGAGTAAGGTATGTTTAAATGGTTTGGGCACTAGAGAATGTATTAGAGGAGACTGATAAAAAGGACTTATGACTCAAGAGTGAATGGGGAAGTTAGAAGTGGAAGACCAAGGCGAACGTTCCTGGACGAAATCCAGGACATATAAAATAATGGTTAAGAGTACTCTATACCAACGAACTTGTGTGAAAGATTCAATGAGAATAAAAAAAACGAAGAAGATAGGCAAGAATCGTGGCAAGTCGAAGGACTTGGTCTCTACCTACCCCTATGGAAATGCGGCGTGATGCTATGTATGTATTTATTGGTCTAGAGGTCAGCTTGTTCTGCTACAGACATGAGGTCCTGGGTTGGATTCCCAATCAGGCGAATTCAAAATTCGATATTGAGTTTTCTGTTTCGAGTTTTAAATATTTGCTAGAAGTTGGAAATTTGGCGGTGTGATTCACTCCCGTGACTCAGAGCCGTTAAGCCGTCGGTCCTATGCCTCATCTGTCCCCTGTCGTGTTGGATGCAGTCATATCGAATTATGAGAGTGATGGAATAGAGAGTACACTTGTGTACTATGCCAGCTAATCTGCAGTGGAGCAGCGTTGTGGGTCTATGTTCTAAAAACCCTGTTCCCAATGAGTGAGGAGATCTGTACATAGCACTGGTACGTTAATGGGCTGCTACTTCCCTTTACCTTTTTTTCAATGTATTTATCATGAGCTTTTGCATAGAATGTTAAGGTATATTATATGTTTGTGATGATTTGATCGTACGATTATTGTAGTAAAAGAGGCATACTAAATACAGTAAAATAATGTCTTATCAAACTCAAGTAAATAGTTTTAAATTATTTAGTTATTTTTTGCTGCTATAGTTTTGCTGACAGGTTAGCGCTTGATTCTGATTTCACTCAAAGGGGATGATGTTAGTCTAGTATGGAAGCCCTGACTTGGCAAGGGGTAATTTATTGCCTGTGGTTGCAACACAGTGTCGTTAATAGTGGATAAGGTAAGTAGCGGCCCATAATTAATACTCATACTCATAGAAGGCAGGGTTTTTTGAGCATAGACTCAGCAGGCAGCTTCACTGCGGGTTGGCAGGCGTAGTATACAAGTACACTCTCTATTTATTCACTCTCATAGTCAGATTAGACGGAAATCTGACACGACTGGAGAGAGATCAGGCGCAGGACCGACGGCTTAACCTGCTCTCCGAGGCACGGGGGTGGATCATACCGCGAACTTCCCAACATCGGGTAAAAATTGAGAATTTCGTAACAGAAATGTCGTCCGACCTAGGATTCAAACCCAGGAACTCATGTTTATAGCCGAAAAAGCTAACCACTATACCAATTAGGCAGTGTACCGTGGATAAGTAATAAAATTCTCGTGTCACAGTTTTAGTGTTTGTACCCTTCCGAAACTGCTTGACCGATTTTGATGACATTTTATAGGTTTATTCAGTAAATATAAGAATAGGTTTATATGGTATACCCCAATTTTTTTTTTTAATTTTTGGGACAAAATTTTTGGTTACTTTTTTATGGTGCGAAATTCAAAAATTGATACAACCCTAAATTTTTACCTTTCTCTCACCAACCCTTATTTTTTAATGTCGATAAAAGGATATCGATAATACGACAAAGCAACTTTTGCTGGGTCACCTAGTAATATTATAGTTATAAATTATTATTATCTTACTACTAATAAAAAAACCAAGAATCTAGTAAGTTCAGAAAAATCGCGTGTTCTAATCCTTGGCAGACAACACTAAATTTCTCTATATATTAAAAAAACTAACATGCTTGATTGTTCTTTCCAATCGAACATACTTTTTTTTTCGCTGGGAAATGCATTTGCGCATCCCACGAGGCAGGGAGTGTGGGACTCATCGGCAAGGCCAGAATACTCACTAAAACCCAGCGACACACTTCTCACCCTGAATTGGGAGTGTCAGAGGCTCCCTTGCGCATTCACTATGACAATCCTGGATGAATCGTCTGAGGATGTTCAAGGTGGAGACAAGAGGCGTTCGTAAAAACGCCATTGCCACCCAGCCTCCCCCGCCTTAGGGGAGCAGTATCTGCTGCAGCTTCTCGTACTCGCTCCATTGCCATCTTCAATGAAATGATGGCTTCGCAGAAAGAGGCAACTGCATTCCATCCTATCTCACTGTCAAGCATGGCACCCACTATACTTGGCAGTGAGAGATCCGCTCCGATGAGGGACTCCAGAGGATGTCGCTGTGGTCCCCAAGCCGGACACTCTGCCACAGTGTGGGCCGCCGTATAAACAGGCGCACTACACTGATCGCAGATAGAGGACTCTTCCTGTCGTGCTATCTGATTTAATTACTTTCCGAAACATCCGTGTCCAGTTAGTACTTGCACCAGCCTAAAGGTAAGCGGTCCGTGCTAACCATTGTTCGCGGGAAGGACGAATCACCTCCACCGTGACTGCTTTTCAGTAAAGCTGTGACGAAACCTGCATTTCGGGGAAGTAATTCTGGGATGTGAGTAGCCTGTTAACCCGTAGTGGAGCAGCTTTAAAACCCTTTCCCCAATGAGGTAGTAGACGTGTATGCAGTAATAGGATATTAATACTCTTTTTTCAACCACGATACGAACTTAGATACGAATTAACCTAGTCCAGGTATTCAGGGTACTTTTCAGCGTGTTTCTAATTAGTTTCCTAAATAAATAAGCTGTTTTCACATTTTAAAGGCCTTAGACACGGTTATACATAGTTTAATGGACTATAAAATTTAATATGTATATTATTTATTGTTATTGTTTGAATTTTGACACCACTGTGAATATACCTTTATCCAGCAATTGCATTGATGACTCACTGCATTCTTAACGCGAACTAACTATTGGGTGTAATGATTTTGACATAAATGTAATTTATGGCTGGCTTATAACTATGATTTACTGATGACCCCGAAAGATCAAAAGGTAGCAGTAAATTAAAAAAAAAAAACTAAAAAAATAATCGTGATAACACTAATATCTAGATTTGTTCATTCAAATTTATAGCAACAGATAACAAAAATAGAAGGGCTGATTAACATAAAAATGACATCAAAGTGTAACAACATTTGTCTGAATTACTTATTTAAGTAAATTATCATATGCGAGTAATAAACAAAATAGAAGACTTAAGAATTTACTTTTGAACTTGACATGTTCAGGTCATTAAATGTCACTCTTAGAGGACGTCATTCAGATAAATACCTACTTCAGTAGTTAAAGAATTAGACGCATCCCGTTTTTAGTGAAAAATATTCACTTTCACTGCTATGGGTGGATAAATCACATCATCCAAAATTTGCCCAATTTTAGCGAAGGACCAGGGCCAATTTAGGTGAAGGGGGCTTCCTGGACCACAATCCTAGGGTCTTCACAAGAGACAGGCATCCATTAGAGATTTTGAAAGTATTCAAATATGTTCTGTGGAAATTGGTTATAAGCGTTATCTTTTAAGTTAACCATTATACACTGGACTAAATGGAAGATTTATGGCCATTGCATTTTCAAATAAGCAATGATATACATTTTTTAAATTTTAAAGGGGAGGAAAATATCGTCAATTTCATGGATGCGATTGCTATGAATTATCTACAGGAGATCTTTGTCAGACGTATAGATAAAATAAACATTGTCTTGTCTGATGAACAATTTGTAGTACATTCTGCAAATTTCACAAGCTTTCTTGTTGTTACTTATTACAAATGTTATGTTTGCTAAAAAGTTTATAATAAATTGTTTAATCAAAATCCGTGCTCTCTGACCAGCCATTTGTCCACATGAGGGCAGATCGCCCCTACTATGGTCCCGGACCGGCTGCTGGAGACCCGAGATCCTTTTTCAAGCTTTGGGTCAAGGCTCTCTTAGGTCCCTGACCCTCTATATCTCATCAGCTTCCGGTGATACTCTTCTGGTTTTTGCGGCTACTCTGTATTGGTAAACAGCTGTGAGAACTTTCGCCCTAAGCTCCCATGGGGGATCACCTGTCAGGCGCCAAACGATTGTTAGACGAACAATAAACGTAATTTCAAAAGTTTACAATATACGAGTCATTTAGACGTAGTTAACCATTTATTTTACAAAACCATCAACCCCAAAACGAGACCAGCACCACATCATCAACAAAGTGGTAATTTTATTTCTAAATTAATTCAAGGGAAGCCTCCATTTGCCATTTATGCTCCGCGGCCTCTTGACTTCTAAATCCGGCCCTGTTAGAAACACAGCTAAATCCAAGATAGTCTACATTTCTTAAGTTAATAACTCACATTGAAATCCGTAAAAATGACGATGTGGCACGGCTAAGTGTCAATATATCATTAATTGGTTTCGAGAGATTAATTTCAAATAGCGCACCGAAAATAAGTTTTTTTTAATTGTTTTACTATTCTGCCTAAGCAGCGATTTAGACATTTCGTTTTTTAAATTATAGCCCATAAATGAATGGGAACATTATATAACAGAGAGAGTGAGTTAAAGAAGGAACACTTGCAAGTTGATGCAAGAATTGAACTAAATAATTCAATAGTGACAAATAAGTTATTGTGATATATTAGGTCTTAATATAGTTCTGAAAGATTACAGAGTTCACTCTACAAGCCAAGATGGCTGTAATTTACTCGTACTTGTAATCAAAAGCCTAATAATTTCCAGCTTGAATAGACCGAACCGAGATAGTTATTCAGCAAATTGCAGTTCAATAGGCAACTTTAATAATAGACTAGTATAAATTATGTACTGCCTCATTGGGCTAGCATGTTCCGCTGCGGGTATGAAATCCTGGGTTCGAGACCCGGGTCGGGTCAATTCTGAAGCCAATATTGAGGTTTTTGTTAAGATTTTCTCAATATTTACCCGAAGTTGAGAGCCTCGAAGAGCACGTTAAGCCGTCAGTCACATAGGACTACGTGAACGATGAAATCGAGAGTGCACTTGTGTACTATGCCTGCAGCCCTCAATAGAGGAGCGTGATGGGTCTATGTTCTAAAAACCCTCATAGCAGTCACTCATAGCAGTGGGATGTTAATGGGCTGCTATTTACCTTTTTTTAATAAATTATCTGCATGTTCTTTAAATAAAATCTAAACCAGAGACCTCTAAAGATATATTTATGCTTTTACTTTGTTGATTAGAAATGGAGCAATTGAGCTTCTTTACTACTAGTTTTATCATTAATTTCCTTACGTGTAATATGCATATATACATTTTTGTTGTTCAAATAAGGTTTTCATTACAATTGATTTTGACAAATTAATTTTTATTTGTATTTATGATTGTCATAATAATATTTGGCATATCAATTGATTTAATCTATATATATGAGGCTGGATTCAAATCCATGCATTTCTGTAACGATGTTTGTGATTTATGTCTAAGAATATTTTTAAGTGTTGCACGTAAATCCAATATTAAACTTAAAGCGTAAAGATAACTTAAGCAATAATTAATTCAAGTAGACGACGTCGCGGACACGGGATAGTCAAGATATTCATTTCTAAATTGAGTTAAGCTTTTTGAGCTTAACCGTAACTTTTAATATCTCGGTTGAAATAGCAATTTAATTTCGGTGGTGTTTTTAACCCAGCAAATTGAATTTGTACCGCTTAGATAATTTGTTCTGATGAAATCAAATACAACGCGAATGAAAGTGGGTTTTGTAAAATACTACAAAAACTTGGAGAGTGCTGAAGGTAACACGACATAAGTGTCAAATTCATCACGTTGATGTTGATAATACGAAATACAATCGTCGTCGTCGTCGTCGCTTCAACCGATGGACGTCCATTGCTGGACATAGATCTCACGTAATGATGTTCACAAGACCCAATTTTGCGCCACCTTCTTTATGTGTTCCGTCCACCTTGTCTACACTGCGCCGCCCGATGCGGGGTCGCCACTCCAGCACCTTCGGGCCCCAATGACCACCGGTATCTACCGTCAGTCTATGTGCCCCGCCCATTGCCACTTCTGGTTCGGGATTCGTAGGGCTAAGCCGGTGACTTTGTTTCTGCTACGGATTTCTTCATTTCTGACTTGATCACGTAGAGAAACTTATCGCACGCTGTGTAACTCTGAGCTTTTGGTATGAGGCCCATAATCAGCGACCACGTTCCCATGAGTTTATCTAAACTAATATAATACAGAGGAGACACTTGTGTTTTTGTATGGATGCATGTTTGTAACGTTTTCACACAAAAACTACTGGACCGATATCAACATTTTTTTCATTATTAGAAAGCTGCATTTTCACTGAGCTTCATACGCTATATTATTTTGACAAAAAAATAATGAAAATCCCTAAAAAAGACATCAAAGTGTGAAACAAAAAATCTATCATCGCGTGCGCTGTGGAAACTATTGATGACAGAACAAAAAAATTGTTGTGCAATATTATAAAACGTATTAATATCTACAAAAAAGTCCAGGATACCATATGTCAGATTACTATAGTTATGCCACTACAATTACTTTTTTACATTTTAGATGTTAATTAAAGTGCGGACAATAATCAAACCATATTATTCATACCTCTGTATTAGCCTTATTGTGTAATTCGTTTCAAAAATTTAATTAATAAACCTTTTCTCGAAAAACAATAATAGCAGTACTAATTTAATTCTGATTGTATATGTTTGATGTATTAATATTTATGTATATAGAATAAATAACATCAATCGAAAAAAAGCGGCCCCTTTAGAGTAGTACAAGGCTAAATAAGTAAGGACACACACATCCACCCACACACACCCGCACAATCGGTAAACAACTCGGTCACAACAATTCCCAATTCGGTCCATGAAGTCACCATGGGGTCATGCCTGAAAATCAGCATTACAGTCATCTGACTGCAGCATTAGAGCTGAGGCAACGCCCTTTTCAGCCAATATGTATTTAGGATAACATAGATAATTTTGTTTCTTTTTTAAATTTTATGTTAGCTAGTAGTAGCAGTTTTAAGTTCGGTATAAAGGCTACATTATTTTTTCTATTGGCTAAATAAATGATTTATTTATTTATTCTATAAAATGGTATTTTATTAAAGGCAGTTTCAATACCTGTAAAATACAATTTAAATTATTGAAATAGGACATTCCATTGAAAATATATAACGAATTTTAAAATGTCAATCCAAGAAAATAAGTCCGACTTAGTAGACTTTCCATTGCCACGAGTTCAGTATCTACGTAGATGAAACTGCGGGGCATTGGTAGTTTTATTTTTATAATGTGGCATTAAAAATACACACAACCCTAAATTTTCACTCTTTTCTCACCAACCATAGTTTTTAATAGCGATATTACTTATTATAGAACAACGTTGGCTGGATCAGCTAGTATATAAATTATTATAAGTAGCTGAACCCGCGACTGCGTGGCATGTTTTTTTGGTAGCCTTTTCCATTACTTTACGCAAATTATTTTACAAATAAGAACCATACCCGCACTGCCCTTTGAAGGTCGAAATTCATAAAATTTACTTTGGATACATTTCCATTATGTCAAAAAAAAAATTCTGACCCAGTTTTAGTAAATGTGAGCTTTGGAACAGTGCGTGTTGTCAGGGATGACATACGGTTCTGGGACGTGGTGGGTGACTATGGGCCTCATGCGGAAGCTCATAGTCACTCAGCGTGCGATGGAGATAGCTATGCTCGGAGTTTCTCTACGTGATCGAATCAGAAATGAAGAGATCTGTAGTAGAACCAGAGTCACCGACATAGCCCTACGAATCGCGAACCTGAAGTGGCAATGGGCGGGGCACATAGTCCGAAGGACCGATGGACGTTGGGGGGCCGAAGGTGCTAGAGTGGGGACCCCGCACCGGACGGCGCAGAGTAGGCAGACCCCCCAAAAGGTGGACCGATGATATAAAGAGGGTCGCCGGTAGTCGCTGGACCCAGGCGGCGCAAGATCGAGCCTTATGGACGTCATTACGTGAGAACTATGTCCAGCAGTGGACGTCCATCGGTTGAAGCAACAACGACGACGAAATGGGAGCTTTGAATTTATTTTACATGTGAAGATGTGAATGGTGTTAATAAACACCCCTGCCATCCCAATTGTGGATGGAATTTAGTAAAATTCGTTATTAGGTGACCTCTACTCGTCAGGAATAATCCTACCAAATTTCAAGTCTCTGCGCCTTATGGTTCCAGAGATATCGTGATGAGTCAATAGATACCTGGATATCTCTTTAATATATACTATTCTGGACACATCTATTGGCCCACCTTAGAGTTTAGGTTTCGATGGCCCCTACCGAAATATTATTGCTAGATTGAACAAAAACTATTGATGCAGTTTTAAACCTGGTACTTTTTACCATCTTTTTCGATCGTAATGTTTTAAATTTGAATTCAGAATACCACACGACATGGAGCTACGCCTAACAAGTCGGGTATGCGCCTTGATGAAGGCACTTGATTATTGAATAAAAAACATGTTCAATTTAATAAAGGTTTAATTGAATAACGCGTGTTGCCTCCATAGGCTTCTCCGACAGCTCTCATACGATTAGGCATAGAGTTTATCAACCGCTCTATGAAATTTTGGGGAATCATCTCCCAGTCCTCTTCTATGGCAGTTTTCAACTCCTGCATCGTCTGGGCAACTTGCTGACGAGCCCTAACAAGTCTTTTTACCTCGTCCCACATGTGCTCAATGGGGTTCATGTCTGGGCTTCTGGCTGGCCAGTCCATAACTGTGATGTTCACACCCCGAAGATATTCCCTGACGATGCCGGCCGTATGGGCTCTTGCATTATCATGCATAAAAAGGAAATTTGGGCCCACATAGTCCGCGTATGGCATCACGTGAGGTTCTAAGCACTCACGAATGTACCTTTCAGCATTTAATGTTGGCAGCCGTGGTCCCGTAACAATCTCAAGTTGAGTTTTACCGCTCGCGGATATACCGCCCCAGACAGTCCATGAGCCACCGCCATAAGCAACCCTCTCTTCAAAGCAGCATTGTGCAAAACGCTCCCCCTTACGTCGGTAGACCTTCTTCCTTCCATCATTGCCATGTAACACAATTTTAGACTCATCAGAAAAGAGTACACGGCTCCAATGCTGCTGAGTCCAATTTAAATGAGTGCGCGCGAAATGAAGGCGCGCTGTTCGATGGGCTCGCGTTAGTTTGGGGCCATTAGCTGGCTTGTGTGGTACCATATCGCGTTCTTTTAACCTTCTCCGAACTGTTCGAGCGCTCACAGATACTCCGTGGAAGTCGCGAAGTTGGTTTTGTATCTCAATGGAGGTAAGGTGACGATTTCTCAAGCTGGTCGTCACGATGAATCGATCCTGCCTTTCAGTTGTGACCCGAGATCGTGGCCTTCCTTGGCGACGAACAAAGCCGCCAGTCTCTAGGTACCGCGAATAAACATTTCGGACCGCAGATCGACTTAAATTAAGTTGAACACTCACATTTCGTTGGCTGTGTCCCGCCTGGATAAGTGCCACAGCTTGGGCGGCGACTTCAGGCGAAGTATCCATTGATTATTGATAGAACCTTACCTTAATGGTAAGAATAAGTAATGTTTGTTGCAAAACCAATGAGAAAAATCACACTTTCAAGAATTAAATCCGAGTAAACCAATAAAATCAAGTTTTTTTTAGTATTCGATTGTTTGTTAACAACGAACAGGCTCCAAATTGTCTTTTGTTTCTTTAAATTCTGTGTTCGAAATTCAAAAAAAGACTATTGAATGAAATTATGAATGTGCCAGGTTCAAAACTGCATAAAAACTTTTTGCTCGACCTAATATAAAATTTTAGCTAGGACCAAACGAAGCTGAAATTGCAAGGTGGGCCAATAGATGTGTCCAGAAGTATATATAGATAATATATTGTTATTAAATAATGAACAACAATATAGCAGTAACGCTTTCACTATAGGTTACTCCGAGGTCGAGTTTGAAGGAGAGTTATATGCGTTACAAGCTGAGGGTGACGGGTCAGGCTTATTTAATACTTATAACATAAAGTGCACATTGCGTCTAAAGAAGGTTTCGCTTCAAAAAAAAAACAACTTTTTCAATAAACATTTTGTTAACAGGTAATTTATTCAAAATGTTTTTACCATCTTGTATTTCGTTTCGGCAACCAATACAATCAGAATGAAACGGTAGCTGCAAATTGTAAGGTACTGATGTTAGTCTGTGAATATATTCAACTCTATTTGTAATTCAATTATCTTGGCTTTTTAAAATAATAATAGAACAAACTTTAGACCTTTACCATTTTTACACAGACCAAAATTGTCTGTCAAAGAATATCTGTTGAACTCAAAAGGAATATATTTAAATATGCCATGATGAATAGAAACGATTCTTTTTAAGACAATCTTATAGCTTAAAATGAATTGCTGATTCTTCGAAACTATTCCTACCTGTCAAACATTTGACGTTCATCCCATCGTTTAGAAATCAAATTTCAAAATATAATTTTTGAAATGAAACTTCTTTAGGCGCATGAGGGTAAAATTTTTACGGATGAAACGCGTGATTAGCGTTACGAAGACGTGCAACGTTTTAATGTTAATTCTTCTGAAGATTAGGCTAGGTTTTAATATTTACAAATAACATGTGGCATTTTAATTTGCCACTCGTCATTTAAAAGTTTGATATACTACTTTTCATAAAATATAAAATATTTCATAAATTCTTTCTTCTTCTTTCTAAACAACTTTAACTTTACATTCAAAAACAAAATGTAAATAATAACTTAAAAATATTGACAAAAAACACGTGGCATTGTTGGGACTTAATATTGTAATGACAATTAATTTCATTCAATTCCAAACATATTTTCCTTTTCCCTCCCTCTAAGTCTCGGAAATGTAATGTTTTAAATTTGTATAAATATAAACAAGACTTAAAAATTAGTTTGCCAAAGCAATTTCACTTTTTTCTCAAACGTTTTTGACATTTGACATTGATAACCAATAATTTCTGATCACAACGTATAATATTTTACGTACTTTTGCGGGAAAGTGTGCGTACAGGTTGCTGTTTTTACGTACGAATTCTTTTCGTTCTGATTAACTTTTGAGCACATTTTTTACTAAAGTTTATACATTCTGTTGATATCAATATCATTCATCTCATTTATTTATTGTTTCTGTGGCAGTACGAAGCCGGCTAGTTTAATAAAGTCAATTTAAATGCGAAACACGTTATCGAAGTTCTCTTTATAAAATATATTTACCAATTCTTCTTTCAATTTTATTATTGTGCTTTTCGGTGGAAATCTGCATATGCTGGAAGCAATTAAGTACTAGCTGTACCCGCCACGTCGTCTGCGTCGAATATTTTTTTGTATTTTCATTAATTTAGGCAAATAACACCCCGCAAACCCCCTACTGGGTGGAATTTCGTAAAATCCGTTCTTAGATGATCTCTACTCGGCAAAAGTATTCATACTAAATTTCGAGTCTCCACGCCTTATGGTGCAAGAGATATCGTGATAAGTCAGTAATGTGTAGCCTGCCAATCCGCATTAGAGCAGCGTAGTGGGTCTATACTCTAAGCATCCTCTCTCCTATAAGTGACGGGGCCTATATCCAGCAAAAGGACGTTAATAGGCTGCCACTTACTTTATTTCTACATCTATCTTATTATTTCATATGAATTTAAAAATACAAATCATAACAAGACATTCCAATCAATTAATTAGAGAATATATAGAAATTTACCTTTGAAATGACTAATGAAAATGTCTAAGCAATCGTGATTTTTATTATATAAACTCTCGTAAATTTTAACTGTATTTCTGTAAAAGAGCGATAAACTTTACTGGTACCAATGGAATTTTGTAGAGGAATAATTATCATTACGACCAGTAAAAAAATATATTAAAAGAAGGTTAACTCATTGCTATTTTAAAAGATGTTTTTGACATTCAAAATTTAAAAGGCTAACGTTTTGCAGTATGTATTTGATAAGTTTTTGAAACTTACTTTTAAGCACTAATCTCGTTCTATAGATTGAAAAAATATGATGACTAGGGGCTGAAAATATATATTTAAGCCTATGACTCAAAGAAACCCTATCAATCAAGTGGAATACCGAGACATTTATCCACCACTTTAATTTTCCTAATTAGTCCATCTGAAAGTTCACATACGAAAATACCTTGTACGTTTTCTAAAATATTTATTATCCAAAATGTTTTCTTTTTAATCAATTAAAAACTTAACATGTAGGATATATTAAAACTATATTAATTAGTTAAGAAGCTTAACTAGAAACTATAATAATAATATTAAAATTTATCAAAACTCATATGGTTACTCAAAAGGCCGACAATATTACCTCTTTGGTCATGGTTAAATTCCACCAAAGGTTAAATTCCAATAACACTTTATCGTATATATTGGTTGGAGCCTTCTTTCAAGGGTAGAAGTAATCTCTTTGGCAGAAGACTCTCTTCCTTAACAATCACAAGACAATAAAGTAAAATAACAACTACATGAAGAACTTAAAGGAGATGATATAATATGTTAAATATATACTATTAAAGCTTACCTTTTATTTCCTTCCATGTTGCTACTTAAGTAGTAATCTTTCGCAGTAGTTATCTTTAAAATAAATTCGCAGTTAAGGATAGCTCACCCTTTGGTTCAATAAGTTTTCGAAAATATGTAAATATCCTTTAAGGAAGTGAATAATTCTAAATAGGAAACTGGTGATGGAGAGATTTTATGAGTCACTTACTGGATTCAGAAGCTGTTGCTTGGTGACATTGTTTATACATATTTGATCAATCACAAAACCATCGTTACAGAATTTTGCTAAACGATGCGTAAACTATATCTATTTAATAAGTTCGTTTATCAATGCTTAATACCTGGATATTTGGCATGCCGGAATTACTTAACTTTATTTTACCTATTCATTTATTGGTATATAGCGTTGCACCTACTCTTAATAACGAAAACAATACGTCATTAATATGGAATTAGCTTTAATAAAAGCCAAGACTTTAGCAGAGTTTCTCAACGGGTGAGTCTGAAAATGAACATGAATAAGACGAAAAGTCTCATATCCATGTACCGCCACACCCAGTCATTGCAAAGCTCAGCTTTCGAAATTGTTGGGGAGTACAAATCTGGGACATATAGTCCAGTTAGTTAGGTCCAATTTCGAGAAGGAGGTGAATTTCTGATTCCAACTCGGTTGGGTAGCGTTCGGGAAACTACGTTAGATATTTTCGTCCGATATTCCTCAGCGCCTGAAGACCAAAGTCTTCAAATAGTGCGAGTTGCCAGTGATGACTTATGGTTCTGAGACGTGGTCGCTGACTGTGGGCCTCATGCGGAAGCTCAGTGACACTTAGCGTGCGATGGAGACGGCTATGCTCGGAGTTCCTCTACGTGATCAAATCAGAAATGAGGAGATCCATAGTAGAACCAAAGTCATCGACATAGGCCTACGAATCGAGAACCTGAAGTGGCAATGGGCGGGGCAAGTAATCCCAAGGAGCGATGGAGGTTGGGGGCTGCTGGAGTGCATTGAGGTGCTGGAGTGGTGACCCCGCACCGGACGGCGCAGTGTAGGCAGACTCCCTGCAAGGTGGACCGATGATATAAAGAGGCTCGCCGGTAGCCGCTGGAGCCAGGCGGCGCAAGATCGGGTCTTGAGTACGTAATTACGTGAGACCTATGTCCAGCAGTAGATGTCCACCGGTTGAACGACGACGACGACGAAGACAATATATTTCCCAATCCTGTGGGAGTATGGAAAATGCCTCGCATAGGAACTCCTTTCACAATAAAGACGACATTGCGAAAGTGGCCACTTTCCTAAATATCGTGATAACTCTAAAATATTGTGAATTCTTGGTTATATAGTAAAATAGTGGCAAACACTTAAAAATACTAAAAACTTTGTGCAATATTACGAAATGTTATGCAATACGAGGTAATTTTAACGACCAGAACAAACTTTCGTGCTGCTTTATGGTGCGGTTGTTTTAGGAGAAATAGTGCTAGATTATGTAAATACAAAAACTGATAAGTATTAGTATAGTGGAAGTTATGCAAATAATGCGGGTTGGGCATATTTAAATAGTTGTTAGTTATATGAGTTGGCGTTTTTATAATATAAGTTGCTATGAAAGATGTCTTATCTATAAAGGACTCTATTATGAGAAATCTAAATGGTTATAGAAAGAACCCTTTAGATATTACTAGCTAACAAAGCAAGTATGAAAGACTGTTTGTAAAAACATTTCATAAAATATCTAAACTTGATAACTTGTCTCACTTATTCGGGTGTCACAAAGTCCCAATTACAGAGGCAAACTTTAAAAGAAATCTGAGAAATCAAGTCTCAGATACAAAGTTTTGCGAATTCCCGGTAACTGAGCTAATTCTATGCAAAATAGTCGGACCTAATTGTAATTACCAATTAAACGTACATGCGTACAAAGTACACATGTGAAAAAGTTAAATATGTTAGGAATTAAATGGATTTATTGTCCTTAAAATATTAAAAGTGTCGAAAATGAATTGTAGATAAAAATGCCACGTGTTTTTTGTTAATATTACAAATTATTAATTAAATTTTGTTTTAGAATTTAAAATTTTGAAAAGAGAATTTATTTTTGTTTTATACTTTATGAAAAATAGTATATAAAATTATTAAATGACGAGTGGCAAATTAAAATGTTATTTGTAAAAATTAAAACTACCTAACCTACAAATGAATTAGCATAAAGTGCCCTCATGCGCCTAAAGAAGTTTCACTTCAATAACAGGTTTGTCACGTAATGAGGGTCGATTTATGAAGGTTTCATTGTATTGAAATATTAAGCAGCTTTTATTAACTGCAGTCAGGGTAACGCTTGACTGCGATCACAACTGATGGTAAGTGATGATTAAATCTAAGATGGAAGCGCACTAGTCTGTTTAGAGGCAATTTACCTTTCATGGTTATGGTCTACATAGCATGGTGCCGGAATACAAATATCTTTATTTTTCGGCACGACTTTGCTAGTAGGGGACGAGAACGTCAAAACTATTAAATTGTAAACATGATGAATGAAAACAAACATTATATTAACGAAAAATTAATAGAAACAGAAGCAAAGATAAGTAACGTCGGAAGACGCTTGGGATTCCAAAATAATATAGATTTTTCTTGTCTCTAACGATAAGTCTCAATATTGCCATAAAATCCTCCGTCCATTAAGTGTCGCTGTACAGACTTTACACTGTATCTTGCCCTTTATAATACGATTTAACTTTACTGTGATGGTATCATATTATTATAGTATTAATTCTCGTTTCCACATAGATTTTGTGATTGTTAAGGGAGAGTTGAGTCTTCTGCCATTTCCATTTGTCTTCCATACAAGTTCGTCGGTTTAGAGTACTCTTGGCCTCGCCCTTATTTAAAATGTCCTGGATTTGGTCCAGGAACGTTCGCCTTGGTCTTCCCCTTCCGACTTTTCCATTCGCTCTTGACACATAAATCCTTTTTGTCAGTCTCTCTACGTGCCCAAACCATCTAAGCATACCTTTCTCAATTTTAGTAAGTACATCTTCTTTTATACCACAACGTTCCCTTGGTGCACTATTTCTTATTTTGTCACTCCGTATCAATCTACTCATACTTCTCAACGCTCTCATCTCTACGGATATTTTATAACCTCGTCTGGTGACGAGTGGACGGCGGGGCGTTGGGTGAAGAATCTGTTGGCATTTTTCATTGATCCTGAATCGGCAATCTTCCCGAGTGTGAGATGTCGAAGGGGCTCACACTAAGCTTTTTATAGTATACGAAAAAAAACTTTCTTCTATCCATGACCAAAGAGGTGTCAGCCTTTTAGGTATCCATTTGAGTTTTAGATAAATGTTACTAAAATTTTTATATGTATTTATGTATCTTCTCTATAAAACTAGGATATCCGATTTTGATTGCCTCATTGCTCCAGTGGTTAGCATGCTCGGATTCAGACATGAGGTTATGGGTTCTACTCCCGGGTCGGGCCAATTCGAAAATCGACTTCGGGGTTTCTATTAAGATTTTCTGAATATTTGCCCGAAGTTGGGAAGTTAGTGGTGTGCTCCACCCCCGTGTCTCGGAGAGCACGTTAAGCCATCGGTCCTGCGCCCGATCTCTGTCCGGTCATGTCGAATTTCCGGCATAACGTATTATGAGAGTAGAGAGTGCACTTGTGTACTATGCCTGCTCATCCACAGTGTAGCAGCATGTTGGGGCTACGCTCTAAAAACCCTCTCTCCTATGAGTGAGGAGGCCTGTGCCCAGCTGTGGGACGTTAATGGGCTGCTACTTACCTTACTTTTTTAAACCGATTGTACTTCGCTGGGATAGTATCATATTATTATTGTACCTGTATTTAAACTCGTTTCCCCATAGCATATCATTATCCTCCATTATGGTTGAACTTTGTCAAAGGCAAAAATGTTTTAAATATAACGTGTTCAAACCAGAAAACACAGCTTCTCCATTTGAATAGGGCATGTTACAATTAATCTTTCCCCGTTTTTTATCAGCTTCTATATTTTATAATGATGAATTTGTATGTTTGTGTACGTTAAAATTCAAAAAGAGAAAATTTCTCAATGATTCGAATACATTTTTCATTTGATATGTATTCAAACGGCGTACAATTATTTATGGTATGGCTTAAATAGCGCCATGATTGGTTATGTCTATATTTCTTTATTTGTTTTACACTTTTTTACACAAATTTATGTTATAGATACAGAAAATACAAAAACCTTAACTAGAAGACTGTATAAATTTGCATAAACGCCGGCCTTATAAGAGGAAATATAATTTATTAGTTGAGGGTAGGCGAAGAACTTACGTATACTTACATATGAATAATTACACACGAGTACTTAAAAAGTATACACAACATAATGATAGTATGATAAATTTTAAATGAATATACTAATAAATATTTAAATATAAAATACATAAAATATAAGTCTTCTATCTAGCTTCCAAGTAATGGTTTATACTGAATTTTTATAAATGTTTAGTGAGTAATCTAATATTTATAATCCATAGAAACTAAAATTAATAAAGTAAGTAAGTAAAAGTAAGTAGCAGCCCATTAACGTCCCACTGCTGGGCACAGGCCTCCTCACTCATATGAGAGAGGGTCTTTAGAGCATAGACCCACCACGCTGCTCCACTGCGGATTGGTAGGCATAGTACACAAGTGCACTCTCTATTCCTTCACTCTCATAGTTCGATGTGACGGGAATCCGACGCGACAGGAGAGGGATCAGGCGCAGGACCGACGGCTTAACGTGCTCTCCGAGGCAAGGAGGTGGATCACACCGCCAACTTCCCAACTTCAAGCAAATATTAAGAAAATCTTAATAGACAACTCAGTATCGATTTCGAATTGGCCCGACCTGGGACTCGAACCCAGGACCTCATGACTGTAGTCGAACATGCTAACCACTAGACCAATGAGGCAGTTAAAATTACTAAACATACACTAATTTACTAATACTTAAACTTATAAATTTTATAATCGCTTAGTAAAAAAAAAAATTAAAACAATGTTATGACCATATACGGTCTCGATAAGGTCTATACTTTTATGTATTATTCATTAAGAGTTACTTATTCTTTATTGTTGATATTTTAGCACTCAATTATAATTTTAGCTAATGGTAAGTGATAATACAGTCTCAGATGGGAGTCGGCAACGCATCGGTGGTTCCTTTGATGCTGCAGGTGTCTATGGGCGACGGTAATCACTTAACATCAGGTGACCCGCTAGCTCTTTGCCTGCCAAGGATATAAAAAGTTATTATATGGCAAAGCAACAAAGGTCAGCTAGTATGTGTATAAAATAAAAACTAATATAATAAAGTTTTTAAATCAAGTGTACTGTAAAAAGTGAGTCTGTGAACGCGTGTGTGCATATGTGCTTTTATGCGGATGTATTGTATTCTATGTAATTTCAATATATGTTATTTTAATACTTCTGTACACAGTATACCTTCTTTCCTTTCTATGATAATCTCTTTAACTGCAGGGCCTTCTGAAAGAGATCACTATTTAACGATAAGATCGTCCAATTGCATTCTAAAACTAGTTTATATAAAGTTAATGTATTTTTCTTTAGTTCTGTTTTATGTTCAATAATTTAACTGCTCCACAGCTTATAATCCAAAGGGTTTATTTATATTTAGATTTGAACAATAATTATTCGAAACACAACACGCTTTTACTTTGGTATTCGTTTGTTGAATACAAAAAGTCTTTACATACAAAAAAAATCACATTTCATTCATATCTAAACTAATATTGTAAAGAGGAATCATTTGTGTTTTTGTATATTTTTGTAACTTTTTCACACAAAAACTACTGAAACGATCTCAAAATTTTTCCACCATTAGAAAGCTGCATTTTCACTGAGCGATATAGGCTATATTAGTTTCTCAAAAAAAAAAAAAAAAACAAATAGGGTTCTCTAAGAAAAATCGTCGTCGTCGCTTCAACCGATGGACGTCCACTTCTGGACGTAGATTCCACGTAATGACGTCCACAAGGACCGATCTTGCGTCGCTTGTTTCTAGCGGCTACCGTAGACCTCTTTAAAAATAAAAACAAAAATTAAAAATGCAAAAGTTTCGTGTATATTATTAGAGAAGAGATTTATTTGTAATACTTTATTGCTCAGAACTTCCCTATACACGACATTTGACACTCTGGAGTTCGACTCGGGATACATTGTTTTTTTTGGATTGAGAATTTTAAATTCGTTATATCTTTTGAATGTTATGTCTGATTTTAATAACTTAAACGGTCTTTGATAACATTTCTTTTAACAGGATAAGGATTAATACAGATGTATGAATAATATGGTTTGATTGTTGTCGGCACTTTTATTAACTTTTAAAATTAAACAAAAAATAGTTGTAGAGGCGTAACTACAATAGATGATCATATGGTGTCGCGGACTTTTTTGTAGATATTAATACGTTCTATAATGTTCTAGGACCGTTTTTTGTTCTACCTTCAATAATTTTCGCAGCGCTCGCGATAACATATTATTTTGATTCACAGCTTGGGTTACATTATTGCATTTTTCTTAGGGATCTCTATTTCTTTAAGAAAGTAATATAGCTCATGCTTCTCAGTGGAAATGCAGCTTTCTAATGGTGAACAACAAATATACATCCATACAAAAACAAATGTTTCCTCTTTATAATATTAGTTTAGACTATCATTTTCTATCTTTAGTTGATATCAAAAACACTTTTACCTTTACTTCGCTATATACATATTTCCTCTATCTCCAAACTTACTTAATTCACGGAATTATTAAGTATTGAGATTGGTAATACTTTACAGAAACGTCTACTGTGTACGTTTTTTAGTAGAAATTAAAATAGTATTGATTCTTTGTAATTGTGCAACTAAAAACATTCAAAATTTAAAAACGGCATGGTTTCTTTATACGTTTGTAAAATAAAAATCTCATAATGCCGGTACTACGCAAATAAACTCCACGTAAAGAAAAACTCAATAGTAAAAAGTCTCTTCGAGTCAATGAGAAAAGTTTTACAAAGCGTGCATTTCTTCCAGTTTTTCGAAATAATATCTTCATGAATAATTTTAAGCCGAGATTCTTATTCTTGTAATTTTTTAAAAAGAATTTAATAATATAATTACAGTAAGTAAAGGGACTTGTACTTTTATTATACTTTACATATATTCCAGTGCTTTTAACATAATTTATATATATATTACATTTTGGCAGTCTCGCTGGCGCAGTCACGGGTTTGATCCCTGGTAGGGTGAATTTAGGAATTTGTATTTTCTAATTTGTCTGAATCTAGGTCATGGCTATGGCATGGCATAACCCATTGTCTATCTCAACTACTGGTTGACATGATACGACAGTTCTGTCTCAACTCGGGCAATCTGATGATTGAATCTGATGAAATGTATTATATAATTTAGCTTCTCGGTAACTGTCGTAACAAAATATGCGTAGATATAACACGAGATAAAAAAATACAAAAATAAATCTGTTACAAAGTGACCGTTATTTACGGTGCGAGTGTCGCGTCGAAGTTCGCTAAGTTTTTTGTGGTATTTTATAAACAGTGAAAACTTTTAATTTTTAAGATGTGAGCCTATCAATACAACAAAGTTTAGCGCAACATGACGCTACACCAGAGTCTTAATTTAAGAAACAAAAAATAACATGGTATAGGTTTAACTATTAGTAAACATAAAGATCATATCATTTGGTAGTCTTTCATGAATAAGAGCCACTGTAGCGTCATTCGACCTGTGGGGCAATCGACGTAAATAATTCGTGCGAGGCGGGGTAGGCGACGGTTATTTCTGTTAATAAGCGTGGGCAAATTACGGAGCCACTAAAAACGCGGCCGGAAAATCTAAGGGATATGAGGTAAATTGTCTCTTAAGTGATTGGTGTGCTTCCACCTTAGACTGTATCATCACTTTTTTTACGCTGGGAAATGCATTTACGCACTGAGTGTGGCACTCACTAGCTGTGCCAGAAAACGCACTAAAATCCAGCGCCACCATCTTCAACCTTTGATGACATTGTCAGAGGTCCGCTAGCACATTCTCTTTGATAAGCCTGGTTGCGACCGGCAAAGTGTAGTTCACGGGTTGAAAGTGGAGCAAAAGACGTTCGTAACGACTCCTCCTTCCTACCTGCCTCCTCCTTTGGAGAAATGGGGCATCTGGTGCTCTTTCTCTCTCTCTTTCTATCGCCTCCTCCAACAAGATGATAGCCTCGCAAAAGGAGGCACTGCACTCAATGCCGCCTAGTGAGGCCAAGCATTGCGCCTAATATACTTGACAGTGAAAGATCCTATATGGGCCGCCGTATCAACAGCACACTAATGGTAAATAGGTGACTCCTCCCGCCGCGCAATATGATGCAGGTATTTATCGAAACAACCATGTCCCGTTAACACTTGCACCAGTCTGAAGGAAAGCGACCCGTGCCACGTAGAGCGCCATTGTTCCAGGCGAGGACAAATCACGTCCACCGTAGCCACACCCGCTCTTGGGCACTCGAGATTCTCTTTCTATGCCTGGAACAAGGCACTTTCTGCAAGAATTCTAACCCTTCGGACTACATCTGCGTCAAAACACTCATTTTCAGTCTTAACGGCAACCCTGCATTGGTGAGTTGCCGCAAAACCAGTCAGTAATAATAAGATTCTTTTATCTTACCGTACTTATGCAATTTTATGCGAGGCAATTTACCACTTAATTTTGCTATACATCATCGTATCTCCTCGTAATAAAATAATCTCTGTTATACAATTTCTAAAAATGTTTTTTTAACAGTAAGCTAGATCAAAGGTAATTTACACTTGAATTTATCGAATAGTAAGTCCTCGAAATATAAGTAGCTCTTCAGATGTCGAAAACGTGTCGAGAAGTGGCTAATGAAATCATGTGGCTCTCGAAGCGCCGCTTCAAATTAAATCACCTTTAATTATCGCTCGTACAGGCAAAGCGAGCCTTCGAGCGAAGCATTAGCTCTAGCTGCCTTATTATATGATATAAATTAAGTAAATCATAAAGGCTTTACGGCCTTCTTACCAGACGTTTGTAGAAACACCGCGAAAAATCTCTTTACCAACATTTTTCTTTACATTCCACAAAATTTCATGTCAGCGTACTTTATATAACGTACGAGACCAAAAAGATTGTGTGAAAATCCATTTCACTTACATAACTTATTGTTGTATAAAGAAAATATTAACTAAATAAACAACAGTCATTAACATCCTTTTGGTGGGCAAAGGAGAAAGGGTTTTTAGAGCATAAACCCACCGTGTTGCTCCACTGCGGGTTTGCGAGCATAGTATATAAGTGCACTTTCTATTCCTTCTCTCTCATAGTCCGTTGTGTTGACAATCCGACACGACCGGAGAGAGATCTCGCAAAATCTCGATTATTTCTCGATGTAATATATCGTAGTGTTATAGGGATACTTTGCGATATATCGGATAAATAAGTAAAGTAAGTAGCCCATTAGCGTCCCACTGCTGGGCACAGGCCACTCACTCACTCGCATGAGAGAGGGTTTTTAGAGTGTTGACCCACCACGCTGCTCCACTGCGAATTGGCAGGCATAGTACACAAATGCACTCTCGTAGTCCGATGTGACGGGAATCCGATACGACCGGAGAGAGATAAGAGGCAGAAACGACGGTTTAACGTGCTCTCCGAGGCACGGGGGTGGAGCACACTGCCATCTTCCCAATTTCGACCCGGGACTCGAACCCAGGGCCTCATGTCTGTAGCTGCACAAGCTGATCACTAGACCAATGAAACAGCCGAAATGATTTAATAAAACTATATAATCCACGACTATAAAAAATTTTAAAATAAAAGCTGCCCTGTTTAAAACAGACTCCTATTTTTTATTAAATAAGTTTATAACACTGGTCTGCAATGAAATCCTCCTTTAAAATTTTTTTATATAAATATGACGATTCAAATGTTCTGAATCTATCCTCGTTGGCCGATTTTTTCCATCACGTTTAGGTTTTTTTCTATGAATTTTTGTAGGTTCGCAGATACGTGAGCTAATGAAAGATGAAGCTTGACAAGAGCTTGGGTGGCTTTTGTGGAAGTTTGTCAAAATTTTCTTGGGAATTCAAAAAGTGAGAAAATCATTCGACACCTTCTTTCTGCTTATAAAGCTTTAGAATGCAATACGTCATTCAAGATTAATTTTTTGGACTCTCATTTAGATTTCTTTCCTGAAAATCTTGGAGCCATATCAGATGAGCATGGTGAAAGGTTTCATCAGGATATAATGTAGATTGAAAAACGCTACAATGGGAAACGGTCAGCAGCAATGCTCGCTGATTTCTGTTGATCAATTCGCCGAGAAACGCCAATAGAAACAATAAAAAGGAAAAAAACTACAAAATAACAAATTTTCTCACCATATGAGATAGCTGACTGATATAATTTGTTCGATTTGTGACTATAATTTAGGAATGTATCATTGAAAACAATGTAAAACTTAGACTGTAATATTTATTCATTTTGTTATAATAATTGATGTTTTAATAATTTTAATAATATTGTTTGTTAATTAAACAAATATTATATTGCCTATGTTCGAGTAGTGAGGAATAAGCTGTGGTCAACGTTATCTACGTATGGGGTGTCGGATCCAAGCATCGAAGTCTGTCTATGAGGGTTCTAGTGCTTGTGTCAGAATAAACGGAGCGTACACGGAGTGGTTTCCTGTCGAAAGAGGTGTCCGACAGGGATGTGTTGCGTCACCATGGCTGTTCAACCTTTTCATGGATAAATGTTTGACAGATTTAAAAGAATGTATGTATGGGTTAAGAATGAATGAATTACTCATCAAATGTTTACTCTACGCTGATGATCAAGTAATACTTGCGTCATCCGCTAACGAGCTTCAGGAGATGCTAAATATTATGAATGAAGCTTTGAAAGGGAAAGGAATGAAAGTGAATGTAAACAAAACGAAAGTTATGCTTTTTGAACGAGATGAATCTATGATGAATGGCAATATTTTGATAGATGGGGAACAAGTGGAAGAGGTGAAAGAATTTGTATACTTGGGATCTAAATTTACAAAAGATGGAACATGTGA
>JACTOM010000043.1:2376500-2411604 GCA_015832385.1 Elymnias hypermnestra
TGTGTGTATGTATATGTAGAACATATATGGATATTCTCTCAAGTTAGTGTTGAGTTTTTTTTTGTTTTTGTTTTACTATTTTATTTTTGTTCTCCAATAAGATTTGGTACCTGCGCCACATCTCAATTAAGTACTCTCCCATATCAAAGGGTTTCTGGAAGAAATCTCTTTTTAGAGATAAGTCATCCTATGTATATAAGCTTTCTGTTTGTTTTTTGTTTCCCATGATCTTAATAAACATACATAAATAAATAAATAAATAAATAAATAAATGTAGAATATTTACGTGTTTACTGTTTCTCAAATACCAATTGATCTTTTTAAGATAATACCCATATAAGTGAACATTTCCTTTTGCTCGCTTTCGCACTTAGGAACGTTTTACTCTTGCGTCGTATATGACGATATATATAATTATAACCTATAAAATGTTCTTTATTTTCTTGAATTTTTGAATTAATACGAGTATACATTATAAGATTAAGTACTTCGACGCGTATCTCTGTGTTTTCGCGATAAATCCATAACTACTAAAGGGATTTTCATTCTGTTTTCATCAATATATAGAGTATCTTCTGAGGAAGGTGTTAGTATATAACTCATGTAGGTTTTATTTAAACTGGTTGGAATATAGCAATAATTGTTCGAAGTGTCAAAAAAGTCAATCGGCTTACGAGCTTGAATCGAAAAGCGGCTAAATCCTTTTAATTTATAAAAAACAATGTATGGTGGGATTTTCGTCTTTTATAGATCTTTATTCTACAGCCCGACGAAGCCGGGATCTGTCGTTAGTATGTCATAACTCAGAGAACCCATATAGAAACAAACTAAACTTAATTTCTGATGAATTATAGTAAAATACTGCTACGTTAAAAGTCCTTAAATTAATGACTTTGTTAGATTACCTTGTATTAAATGTTTTTAAGTTTTTATATTTTAAACAAACCTTTTATGTCATGTTAATTCAATTATATACCCTCTTCAAAAGATATTCTTTCTTCGTAATTAATTTCGAATGCTGGGAAATGAAATAATACTTCCTGAAAGAAAGTAATACCTACAGGCTCGTTTTTACGGCTTGTCTGTGATCTCACCTGATGGTAAGTAATGATACAGTTTAAGTTTGTAGGACGCTAACTTGAAAAGAGGATCGGAACGCAATCTTTTTGATTTTCTTTTTATTACAAAATAACAGCTGGAGATAATTAGAGATAGTGGGTGTTATTTCCAACAGGGTGAGTTAGGGAACAGAGTTTTCTTGTTTGTTCAGATCCAACCCAGCCAAGATAAACTTCTAAGCAAACCTGTATAATCAGTTTCTAACGGGTGAGATTACAGTCGCGCACTAACCTAACAGCAAAGTCTAGTTTTAAAAAGAAAATGTTACGCCAACAAGCCCTAACTTTTCAAGCTTAAAAAGTTAAAAGTGGTTTACAGAGTACACATGTCAGAAGTGACACCTTTGGCAAACAAATTTTTAAGTCTTGTTTATATTTATGCAAATCTAAAACTTTAGATTTCCGAGACTAAGAGGGAGGAGAAAAGGAAGACATGTTAGGAATTTAATTTTCATTAAAATATTAAGTGTCGAAAATTAATACAAATAATTTAATGAAATCTCAAATGACGAATTGTAAATAAAAATGCCACGTGTTTTTGTCAATAATAAAAATAAATTAATAAGAGAGAATTTGTGATATATTTATATTATATGATAAATAGTATATTAAATTATTAAATGACGAGTGGCAAATTAAAATGCGACATGTTATTTGTTAATATTTAAACTACCGAACCTCCAAACGAATTAGGATTAAAAACGCTGCACATCTTCGTGACGCTAATCACGCGTTTAATCCGTAAAAAATTTACCCTCGTGATAATAAATAGAAAGAAACTTTTAAATAAATTACAATTATAAAATTTTTATTTACTGGTTGCAGGCTTACTGGGTGCAGGCACCCTACCAGCAAAAACGTACCGCCAAACAAAGAGATTTGTGTTCCGGTACGATGCTGTGTAGAAACCGTAAGGGGTATATCGCCTCTTAACAGATNCTTCTTACCAGATTAGCGTGCTTCCATCTTAGACTGTATCATCACATTCCATCAGATCCGCAGTCAAGCGCTAAACTGTCAGCAAGAAAAAAAACACCGCTCATCCAATACAATTTAAAAAAAATGTATAGAACTTGTATATATATATTATTCTTCCCTTGATCCCTACCAGCTATCAGTCTTATGACTATGATCAGGTTTGTGGTATAAAGTATGGGGTTTGGAAAGGTAGGGCCACTGCTCTAACTCCCCTCAATTTCTGTGCACATCTGCTCTCTTCAATCTTCTAATGTTGTTTTGCTGTAAGAGTGTACTAGACAGTGGGTTAGAGTGAGTGGCTAGACGTTCTTTGTATTTGTCTGTGTAGCGTTTTATTTCTACACCAATTGTTGGTAACCCCAGATACTCGTGAAACTTCGTGTTGCAGCGAACCAGGCAGCCGATGCCGATGAAAGGACCCGCAGTATTTTGTTCTGAGTTCTCTGGAGGCACATCACATTTGTCGTGATATGGATTAACATGAATATATGAATAAAAAGTACTTTATTAACGTATGAAGGTTTGAAGAAGATATCTATAGAGTATGTGAAGTAACAGTACGAATTTAAATATGGTAGTGATTATATTTTAATGCAGTGTGCGAAAGCTCCGAAAAAGCAAATTACATACCGACAAAGGGAATTTTCGATTCGAAAGTTAATTGAGTTCATTATTACAGAATCCCAATTGGATGATGACGGACTGACGTTGTAGTAGCGCTGTTTAATCGACAGGTAAAAATTGATATCACCGCGATAGCGCCAGACAACGGTATTTGTTAAATTTACTATTATAATCAGTTATATTTAAGAAGTATTTAGTAAAGGTAGCATATCTATCTATTTTTGTAAGAGATATCCAGGTATCTATTGTCTTATCTCGATATCTCTGGAACCACAAGGCGTAGAGACTTGAGGTTCCTTTTGCCGAGTAGAGGTCAGCTAAGAACGGATTTTACGAAATTGATTGAAATTTGATACAGCGATAGTATAGAGCCTGAAAAAGGGCTATAAGCTCTTTGCAATAATACACAGCCAATAACTCTTTGATTATACGTATGTTTTTTTATTTGTAAAGCAATTTGCCTAAATTAATGAAAATCAAACCAAACATTCAACGCAGACAAAGACGCGGGTTCCTGTAAGAGATATTCAGGTACCTATGGACTCATCGCGATATCTCTGGAATCACAAGGCGTAGAAATTTCAATTTTGGTAGGAATATTCCTTTTGCCAAGTAGAGGTCAGCTAAGAACAGGTTTTATAAAAATCTACCCGCAAGGGGGGTTGTAGGGGTGTTAAATAAAAAAATTCAAATATTCATATTTACAAGCTAACATTTACCTTTTATGGTATGTAAAAGTAGGGCAGATTTTTTTTTTGACAGAATGGAAACTATCAAAAGTAAATTTTAGGATATTCCACTCTCAAAGGGCAGAGCGGATATGTTTCTAATTTGTAAAATAATTTGCCTAAATTAACGAAAATGCTGCTATTTTTAACAACATCGCTGGCAAGTCGCTTGTGAAACGTAGATAGCTGCCATAAATAAACAAATAGCCGTTACAACTAGTAAAACTTCAATAGAAAAGCTCCCAGGCATTATATAGGCCTATATGTAAAAAATTAAACATAAAAAAAATATTATTAATTAGGCTTGTACTGTCTTAGATTCCATTCAAATCAAAATATTCTTTATTCAAGTAGGCTCGAAAAGCTCTTTTGAATCGTCAATAGTCTATCCGTTGCTAACAAATCTACCACCGGTTCGGAAAGTTAATTCCGCTGAGAAGAAACCGGCAAGAAACTCAACCGTTACTCCTTTAAACATAGTTTTTGTACGTTGCAATGTGTTTAGCTTTCTTGTGCCACTGGAATCAAGTCCAAATATCTTTGTCCTTTAAATAATCTTCAATATTATAATATGCATTTGTAATAGGACGTTTTTACATATTTCTTAAATTTATGTGGAGGCAAATCTAAAACTGATTGTGGTATCTTATTAAAAATGCGTATGCTCAATCCAACAAATGATTTCTGATCCTACTTCACTTTAAAATATGGCATTACAAGTTTGTTTTTATTTCTTGTATTAAAATTGTGTATAAATGAATTTTATCACGGTATATAAAATGTTATTCAATATATATTGCGACGATACTATGAGAATTGATATTTCTTTCAATTTTTCTCTTAAAGTAACGTGAGATCCCAATTGATATATGGCACGTATTGCTCTTTTTTTTAATATAAAGATAGTTTAAAAGTCCGCCGCCTTACCCCATAACAGTAAATAAGCGAAATACACCATTTTAGCAGTTTCAACAAGAAGTGTAATGCCTTACTTTCCTAACAGCAAATGCAGCTGAACTGAGTTTGCCTGCCAGAGTTTTAATATGAGTAATTAAAATTATTGTAACATGAAAAATTGATTTTGATCGTTTAATAAAATTTTTAAACCATTAAAGCAAATCTACTCAAAATAGATACTCGGACAATTAAAGCTACAAAACTTTGGCTATAGTATGTATAAAAGACAGATGAGAAGTATAAAGAAAACTAGGATTTTAAACCCCTCTATCGTAAATTGGAGATTAAACCAGAATTTCTGATGATTTTTGTAACTGATCTGAAGATTTTGTATAGCCTTCAGTTAAAATAGATGTACCACGTACTTCTTTAGGGGCTGTAATGTCACATATACATGATATAATCTTCTGTTAAAGCTGATATATTCGGTATTTCGCAACCGGGAATTCTGATACATTGATCACTTACAACTTTTTCCAGAATGGCCCACTACAAGTATTTATTTATTACAATTCCTGGTAAAGGCAAGGTATGCAGTGGCACGAGTTACAATTCAAATGCGATGTTAAAAATTATGTACATTCTGAAAAATTCTACATGCATGGCCTGCAATGAGATTAGCCAGGACACGAATGAGTCTACTAGGAGTGGGCTATCCGCAACCAGACGATTTTGATGGCTACAGCCTAAAGCCTACCTTCAAATTACTAGATTGGGTATTTGAGGGCATTTATGAGACACTAAATGATGACGCACAAAAGATCCACAAGGGGCGAAGTGTATCCACTGCTTAAGTGTGCCTAAATAACCTTTACTACTTGCTAACTACTTTGACTGAAAATATCAATCGCCCCCAAAGCATACACAACAAGTACATAGATTTATACACAACAAGTGTATAAATCTAGTAATCACGTCTCTGATACAATTTAACGCGAAATTTGTTCTTTTGATTGTGTGAAGAAATAGTGCAAACTAAAAGACGTTATTTGCGTAAGCGAAGTGACGATCAAAGATAAATATGGCACATACTTCCCCGCCTACGTTGACATACTTAACGAGACATTGTTTGAATATAACTAACTCCTTTTCTTGAATTATAACGCGACATCTTGATATAATACGTGAGACACAAAAGCTAAGAAGAGATGATTCTTGCTAAACAAAAAAGTACCGCAATATGAATATGTTCAATTGAAGTTTAAAAAGTATAGCAACGGAATCCCGTTTTACCAATTATATGAAAATTTCTTTAAATCATTTATTTAAATAAGATAAAACATTCGTTTTTGTACATTTAACATACTTCACAAAAGGAATAGGTATTTTATTTATTGCTGAGAGGCGCTGGACTGTAATGACACCTAAAGATAAGTGATGACACAGTCTTAGATAGCGCGCTAATCTGGTAAGAGGAAATCTTCCTGTTAAGGCTTCTACATCAGCATCGTGCCGGAACACAAATATCTTTGTTTGGCGTTACGTCTTTGCTGGTAAGGTAGTAATTAGCCACGGCTGAAGCCTCACACCAGTTCAAACTCAGACAAATTTGAGCATACAATTTTTTAAATCGCCCTACCGGGGATCTAACCCGGGGCCTCTGCTAGCAAAGCGAGTACTCGCTCCACTGCGCCAGCGAGGCCGTAAAATTATTGTTTGTATTATCTCATAACTTATTACTGTATGGATCGATTTTGATACGGTTTACAAAAATAACTATAAACGAAAATTAATTGTAACTTGTAAAATAGACAAATCTTTTTTATACTTTTAGGATTTTTTGTTTTAAATGATTTGGATAATTTTACAGCGGAATAGTGTTTTTTAAACCCAGCTGCGGGACGGTCTCACATATTAAATCTCATAAAACTTTGAGGAGCTCAGCTTATATAAGTTTTATCTTCAAGAATTTAATTACGGCCAAATACATTTGTAACTAAATAAATATTGGTAGAAAAATAAAACACAATTAGGAGTAAGGCTAAATAAAACACAATAAGATGTCGGTTGTTTATTGTCCAAACTAGGTAAAGTATTTTGTCAGAGAAGCATTAGCTAAGGAATTAGGTTGAGGCCTACTCTTTTGAGATAAATGCCGCATCACACCGAATAGTTTTTAGTGATACATTTCTATATTTGCTTATATGTTGAAAACAACTCATTTTAATCATAACTCACGTGTATTTCGTTTAAAATTAATACTAACTATGTAATAACTGTATTTAACATTTCAAATTTGACAACCTGACCACAGAGTAATCACCATTCTTTTCGTCCCACAGATAACTTTGTTTTTTGATTACAATTTGAACATAATAACACTTGTCTCCATATTTACTTCCCTTTTAACCTTTTACCATTAAACATATTGCATACTAATGAAAATAAACGATTTTTTATTCAAACAAACTAGTATTCGTTATTTTTAAATTGTTGCCTAATGTTTAAGGAGTTTCGGAGTTCATCGCAGTTGCAATCAGTACTGATGTCATTATGACAAATGACAGTAATTTAAAATGATGAAATTTTGTCTAAATATCCAATATATATTAATTAAAAAAAATATCTGTGTCTGTGTGTGTTTGCTCCAGCTCAACACTGAAAAAGTTGGGCTTTACTAACATACCATAGAGAAAAATTGTGTGTACATATGTACACGCGTTAAAAGTTACACTTCTTTGGCGTAACAAGATAAGAATATTTTCAAAAACTAAAATGTTGACTATAGCTAACTTCAGGGTGTCGGTTTTTTGTAACGATCGCGCATCATAAAAATTTACATTCATAACGCGCCAAAAGAAGTGTTACTTCAAAACGGGTGTTTCGATCCGGATCGCCGCGTTCGATCACACTTTTCGTAACCTTATCGTCACGCATTCACCAGCTTACTCCCCAAGTAAACTATGCTTAAAAAAATTGAGGCAAAATAAAAATACAATTTAATAATTAACCATTTTTATTGAACGTAATTCATATTTCATTAATATACATAGACTATGACAGTTGCCTACAGTTTATAAGCTAATAAAGATCAATTTTAAAACATAAGTATACATGTACCAGCTACTCTGTACATATCTACCTATATGAAACATTAAACTTAACTTTGAAAGAGGATAATTAGACATCTACTGTTATTAAAATATCAGGAATGACAAATACAAGAGGACATCTTAATGATATTAGTTACATTAATCAAGTCATTTGGCACAAATAATATACAATTTCCCTACATTAACTTTTATCATAGCCATTATATGAGATATTAGATTTAAATCTAATTAAATAAACGAGAATAGGCCATAGCTGTGAATACTGAGCTGGAAGCATTCACGACTATAATTTTCACATGATAAAACAAGAAATAAACATACATGAGTAAAAATAAGGACGGTGAATTGAATTAATCTCTAGTATTTCAAAAGATGTCTTGTAAATAAAAACGGTGAAGACGCCCAGTATCTTGCATTCTAAAGACTAAATAGAATCTCATTAAATTTTAGCTTAGCGACTAGTATTTCGTGTTTCAAAATAACATAAGCAAATAATACTGTAATTGAGTATATTTTGGTTTGTTAATCGTTATGTGGTTGGTGTGAACGTCGTTTTGTCTTTTGTATTGCCTTGTGTCTGGTGCTGGACTGTTGAGACAAGTTGCGGTTATACAAAACAAAACTATTTTCAGCACTTCTTAGTTGTCGTAGCGGGATGGTACCGTATTCTCCCAGAAACCTGGAGAAAATAACAAAATTTTAATTATTCTGATACAAATTCAATAAGACCTACTTGATTAATAAAATCAAGTAGGTCTTTACAACACTTGGGACGGGGTGGCCTTCTTCTACGTGACCGTAGTTGCGCTTAAGGAGACCCACGAGCGAGAGAGGGAAAATGCAGAGGATTCTCCCACTTATAAAAGTGGAGGGGAGGGGGTCTATAGCATTCAACTCCTTCAATAGAAAGAGGCAGGGTACTAAGCAGTGCGTGGTTGCACACTTCCGTAAATCCTCAGTCGAAAACGAAAGTTGAACACCTAGTGCTTCACTCATGGATGAAGAGGGTTCCGCTGTTTTAATGGATATTCTAGTGGATGCGAGGTCTCATCATTTGCTGAGCCCCACATTCCAGATCTCTGCGTCGGGTTGTGCCTAAAATCATTTCCCAGCGAAAAAAGTACATCAGTTAATGTCAGTATACGACCGATGATTACATTAAAGAACGACTTACAATCTTCCGAGGATTTCTTCGCAACCTTGTTCTCAGAAGAGCCCGCAATAAACTCAGTCAGGTATCTTTTTACTATCATCTTTACAATCTCATATTGATTTATTTTATGTAGATTAGTGCTTTTTTATCGCCTAAATAATCCTTTAAATTATAGTAGTATTTTTTTTTAAAGAAAGGCTTTGAAGTTATTGAATGACGTTTCTAGAATATCTTCTGAGAGTTGAGTTACTAATTTCGTGCAGTCCCACTAGAACTTATAACAATTTTTTTGTTTCTTTCTTACATGAGGTGCAATCACTTTTATGTTTAAATTATCAATATTTTTATGTGCATACAACCAGTTTTTATATATATACAGAGAACCGTAATTTACAATATTATATAATGTCAAATGGTCATGGTCTCCATGACCATTCGACGCGGAATTAATTGTGGAAGGTTTTAGGCTTCATTTTTTTAATTCCATCAACCCTTTACCATTTTATTTCAAATTCATGTGGATAGTCATTTGTTCCTGCTACGAAGCGCACAAAGACCGGCAAAATGTCTAACGTCACTTCAGTGCTTATAAACGCGTTTCCACACACCCTCCCACGCATTCACCCACGCACTACCACACATCCACCCACGCATCCACCCACGCACTCCCACGCATCCACTCACGCACTCCCACACATCCACCCACGCACTCCCACGCATCTACCCATGCATCTACAAGGTTGTGACATGAATTATTAGACCGTTGTCTATAGCAACGGTTTTGTTAATTCATTTCTAAGTTATGTAAATATGGCAATCATGTATGCTACTAATCATTCATCTTTCATAGGTTATGTAAAGATGTCATTTATTTACGCCATCTTCAATTTCAAAACAAAAAAGATTCTGTGTGTCATTTAATCGATTGTGTTTTGTTAAGTATTTATTCAATATAACAATGAATCGCAAAATGTGTTTGTAAGCGCATAACTCAACAACGCCTGGGTCAATTTTGACAATTGGTATTTTTGAATGTTCGTTGAAGTCCAAGGATGGTTTTTACGGCGAGAAACAATCGAATAATTGCAGAGGAAAATCCTAAAAACATCCCTTTTCTGTTTGCCATACAAACGTTTTCTAACTAAAATGTAGAGTCAATTTGACCTTTATTGCTATTCATTAAAGTTCATAATAAATAACAAATGCTAACTGTTGTCTAAGCAAGAGTCAATTTGCACTTTCTTACCGCTGCGCAAAGTTCAAAATCAATTGAATTATCACAAAATGTAAGAGCTATAGATCATTAGTACTGCTGACAGAACGAAGTCTGTCGGGGTCTGCTAGTTTATTAATATATAAGTACTATATAATTTGTCTACATATTTTATATTTGAGCTTGTATAGGTATTTAAACTAACTAATAAAAACTGCCTCATTGGTCTAGTGGTTAGCATGTTCGACTACAGACATAAGGCCCTGGGTTCGAGTCCCGGGTCGGGCCAATTAAAATATTAATATTGAGTTTTCTATTAAGATTTTCTCAATATTTGCCCGAAGTTGGGAAGTTGGCGGTGTGATCCACCCCCGCGCCTCGGAGAGCACGTTAAGCTGTCGATCCTGCGCCTGATCTCTCTCCGGTCGTGTCGGATTCCCCTCACATCGGACTATGAGAGTGAAGAAATAGAGAGTGCACTTGTGTATTATGCCTGCCAGTCTGCACTGGAGCAGCGTGGTGGGTCTAAAAACCCTAGCTCCTCGGAGTGAGGAGACCTGTGCCCAGCAGCGGGACGTTAATGGGCTGCTACTTACTACTTACAGGTATTTAAAAGTTTGTTTGTTTTAAATAATGCATACAGTTAACTATTAATTCAAAGGTTTTTAAATAAAACTTAATACATGTAAAACCTTTAACAAAAAAAACCGAATTAAATATCATACTAAAAGGATTACTTAGACAATACAAAAGCATGGGAGTGATGACATATCTATAACATAAATAAAATAACTAAAAAATATGTTGTAATGATGATCATAAAGAAGAGGATACCCGACTGACTTTTTTGTGGATTCTTCTCACAACTGGGACTTCTACCTATGTATCATAAGATTTTAATAATTCTTTCTTTAATATAATCATCAGTTGTACATTGGAAATAGTACGTGGCAAAAAAACTATATTTGACCGACTTCTTTAAAATTTTTTTTTTATATTTGGCACTGTTTGTTTCAGTAAATAAACTAAAATTTTATTTCAATGTTATTCACTTTGAATTTTATTCGTGTATATTATAATAATTACTCTACCCAATAATTAATGTTAAAAAGTAAAGTTTGTAGCGTTTAATTACTCTTTAATCGAATACTTCAAAAGGTTCATAAGTTTTTAAGAGCAGAGTCAAGTTTATTTCAATTAAGCCATTATGAAATAAAACAAATTTTTGAAACTTTTACTTAAAAATTTGCAATAAAATACCAGATTTTATAACTTTGGCAATTTTTTAGACAGTTTCAGTATATCTAAATAATAATATAATGTTTATTAATTAGTATCACTTATATTTTTATCCTCATTTCAAATGTTGGTTCATTTATGCGGATTTTCATACTGTACCAATTCAGGGCGGAAGTTCTCAGTGCAGGGTAGGCGCGAGAACCAATGTGGAATTACCAGTCGCTGACGAAATACGGAGGGTCAGGGTACTAGCTAACAGAGCCTTGACCCAAATGTGGAAGGAGGATCTCGGGTCCCCAGTGGCAGGCGTGGCCATAGTAGGGGCAAATGGGCAGAGAACACGGATCGCTCTCCTACAGATTGGTACAGGTGCTGACCATGGTCACAGCTGCTTCGGCAAATACCTCCGTAACAGCTGACCGTCATCCAGCTGTTACGAGTATGGTGCCTCCTCAGACACAGCCCACCACACGGTGGCAGAATGTCCCACCTGGGTTGCTTGGCGACTCATTATGACGTACTCATCGAAACATACCTCTCACTGGCTAGTGTTATAGGTGCCATACTCATCAGTGAGCAGGCCTGGAGAGCGGTTACCTCCTTTTGAGAGATTGTCATCTCTCTTAAGAAGGCACGATAAAGGGAGAGGGTGAATGGGAGGGACGAAGGGGAGTAGGAAACAGCAGGAGGACGTTCATACAACTCCTCCTCCTGTAGAAAATCTGTAAGCCGGCTACAACCGAAGAGCCAGAGAGGATTGCATCAACGTACCTCTGGCTCCTCACTCATGGTTGACGACGGGGCCGTTGGGTTTTAGTGGGTATTGCAGTTCTTCCCGACCCCACAGTCTGGATGCATAAATGCATTTCCCAGCAACAAAAAAAATACTGTACCAATAGAAAACACATTTTTTTCACGGTCATATTCTCGTATTGTTTATATCTGCCCTGTAAATATTCCGGTAAAATTCGATTTTGCGTACAAAACTCGCAATTAAAATTAACATGGAAGTTTCTATTAGCCTTGGCTTTCTTCAAGGTGGCGTAGTCACGTTTCTAATTATACGAAAACCATGGAAGGCCTAAATAAAAATGTAATAAATATAATTCATGATACTGAAAAATATTATTAGTGTAACAAACATTTTTCTGATTTATGTATAGGAATATAATTTAAATTAAAGATTTATATAAAAAAATGACTCATTCTCTGAATAATTGTTACAAATTCTAGTCGAGCACATTAAATTGACAATTCGTTCAAAGGTAATTGTATCGTCGTCGTCGTCTTAACCGATGGACGTCCACTGATGGACATAGGTCTCTCTTAATGAATTCCAATGGGCTCGATCTTCCGCCGCTTGTATCCAGCGGCTACCAGCGACCAGTCTGATGTCATCAGTCCACCTGGTGAGGGTCTGCCGATGCTGCGTTTTCCGGTGCGAGGCCGCCACTCTAGCACCTTCGGGTTCCAACGTTTTTTTAAATGCCATAATCACCACGCTTGGCAGGTGGGTTGGTGATCGCAGTGGTAACTGTATAAGTTTCTATAATAAACTCCCAGAAGATGTTCTAAAGATGTCACTTAATAAATTTCAATCTTTTATTAAAAGAATGCTGTTTGAGAAATGTATCATAATTTGAAGGATTAATTAAACGATTAGAAAGCGCCGGAGTGAATAAACTGCGCCAATCGATAAAAAATTAATTATATTGTAATGAAAAAAAGTACTGAGTTTGTTGTGGGCACTTCTCAAAACCAGGTACGAAGGAGCCCGCGTAAATTTAGATTGTAGGTTGATGTCAATGCACAACCTACAATCGATTGTCAATTGAAAAAAAAATTGGTTAAAATTATACTTTCTCAAGATAAAAAAGTGCTGTAAAAGTCTATTTTCATACTGAATTTTTTAATTTGAATGGTTTACCGTTCATTTTACATCTCAAATGTATCATATAATTTTACATCATACTAATGTGATGCATCAGAAACTTACTTCCTTAGTAATTGCTAAATCTATATATTTTGTATAATATTTATTTACGCTAATGACAATATATTTGCTGACATGACATATTAGCACTAGACTATGGTACACCTAATGGTAAGTGACGATACAGCCTAAGATGGAAGCGCGATAATCTGTTAAGAGGCGATTTACCTCTTATGGCTTTTACGCATCATCCTACAGGAACACAAATCTCTTTGATTGGCGGTACGTCTTAGCTGGTAAATCGGTTGAATACTCGGACATATCAATAATAGCCACATAGGTGGCCGTCAGTTTAAAAATGGCTTCACCAATCTTGTAAATCGTGTATGACAAAATTCTCCCAAAAAATTTTACGGGATACAAACTAATGTCTCATACTGCGATTACAACCAGCCACTCTTCGCTTTAGACTGCCTCATTGGTGTAGTGAATAGCACGTTTGGCCAGAGACATGAGCTCCGGGTTTCGATCTCCTGTAGGACGAATTTAGGAATTTGCAATTTCTAATTTGTCCAAGTCTAATCTGGTTCGGCCGTGGCTAGCTAATATCCTACCAGAAAAGACATACCGCCAAGCAATTTGTGTTCTGGTACGATGCTGTGTAGAACCATAAAAGGTAAATTAACCTATGTTTGCAAGAGACTACTCGCACCACTATTTCAGGAAGGTTCCTTTGTTCTAGGACGCANATGACAATATATTTGCTGACATGACATATTAGCACTAGACTGTGGTACACCTAATGGCAAGTGACGATACAGCCTAAGATGGAAGCGCGGTAATCTGTTAAAGAGGCAATTTACCTCTTATGGCTTCTACGCATCATCCTACCGGGACACAAATGTCTTTGATTGGCGGTACGTCTTAGCTGGTGAATCGGTTGAACACTCGGACATATCAATAATAGCCACATAGGTGACCGTAAGTTTAAAAATGGCTTCACCAATCTTGTAAATCGTTTATGACATAATTCTCCCAAAAATTTTTACGGGATACAAACTAATGTTTTATACTGCAATTACAACCAGCCACTCTTCGCTTTAGACTGCCTCATTGGTGTAGTGAATAGCACGTTTGGCCAGAGACATGAGCTCCGGGTTTCGATCGCCTGTAGGACGAATTTAGGAATTTGCATTTTCTAGCATTTTCTCGTGGCTAGCTAATATCCTACCAGAAAAGACATACCGCCAAGCAATTTGTGTTCTGGTACGATCTGTGTAGAACCATAAAAGGCAAATTAACCTATGTTTGCAAGAGACTACTCGTACCACTATTCCAGGAAGGTTCCTTTGTTCTAGGACGAAAAATTAGTATTTATTATATCACCTATCACCCAATGAGCTTTTTCAATATCAAAACAGTTATTTAGGAGTGAAAACAATTAACTTTTAGTTCCCTATGTTACTCCAGTCCAAATTTAGATAAGAGGTATCATAGTATACGAGAATATATTTCCTCATAGTCTCTCCGGATGCCTAATTCGACGTGACAGGAGTCAAATCAGGTAGAACTAAAGATTCAAACTGCTATCAGAGATAACCTCAACAGTAAAGTTAAATAAGCAAGAACTTTCAGGTGCCACCTCAAACTGATCCTCGTTCTCTCTTTATAGTATAGTGAATCTTCAATTTTATTAGCTCTATTATGTGTTTGTAACTGTTTTGTCTAGAGCAGATGACAAATGGGGCGAGTCAGTCCCATTAGATCTGCTGACAAAAACTGACGACTGGTGATGATAACGGATGTGATAAGAGCCCAAACAATATATACCTTATTAGGACGTGGACATTGCAAGAAGTGTAAAGACAGAAAATAGATGCTCTAGAAATGTGGTGTTGAAAATGCTTGGGGTTTGGTGGACCAACTTTTGTAAGAACGTCTTAACAATCTCGGCATCAAGAAGCATCTATTTTATATAGAACAATCAACATCCTGACTCTCTTTGGACACATTTTTCGGTGTGAAAACTATAAAATCTAACGCTTCGTCGTTCAAGGAGAATTGGAAGGCAGCAGGCCGTGTGGAAGGTCATCCACTCGATGGACTAACCAGATCACATGTGCTCTGGAAAGTTCATTGAACGAATGCAGCAGGATGACATCGAGATGAGAGAAATGGCTAGCCGTCATCATGCGCATATCTGCCCCCTACGTTACTTATTAACGACAAAGACCGCTCTATCAAGAGCGTAACGTATAAGAAGTATAACCCTAGAAACAGGGAGTACTTCAAACAATATAGACTAAGATCTTACCAACCTCGTTTGCCAACATTTTGGAGGAAGACTCTGTTAGCAACCGCCTGCCGTTGGTTCGCTTCACGCATTTGCTTACGCGCTACCTCTAGAAGCAGTCGCTGACGTAGAACTTCCATTGGATTGTTGATGGAAAGCGAAGGCATCTTGCGCTTGGGTCTCGCCCGGCCTTCGTGAATCTCTGTCACTCTCTGTGGAAGAATACAACCAATTATCAACTTAATATATGTCTCTTAACAAATTTAAGGCCTTTATTGTACGTAATATAATACATGAACACAACTGCGATGAAAAAGTGAATTAATTAGAGTAAAAAAGTAATGACGGTTCATTATTTATATTTATTAACAACTTATTTAATGGTAACTGTATACATTTCTATAATAAACTCCTACAAGACATTTAAAGTCTTTGTTAAAAGAAAATTGATTGACAAGTCTTACTATAAGTTGCAAGATTACTTAGACGATAGAAATGCGTGGGAGTAATTTGAATTTAAATATAATAAATACATATGGTATTGTAATTATAAAGGTAAAAAAATACAAAATATTCGACCGAGTTTGTTGTAGGTTCTTCTCAGGACAGGGCACGAAGGAACCCTCTTAACTTTAGACTTACGTCGTTCTTTAATACCATCATCAGTCGTACATTAGAATTAGTGTGTGAAAAAAATTATATTGATACATATTCAGATACTTATTGCAAATAAATATAGATTCAATAAAAAAAGTGATCGCTAAACGTTTAACACGAAATGTAATAATGGTTACTAATTCTAGTCTACAATATAATGTTACCGATTTATTTATAAGTGACTGTATGCGTTTTTTGTAAAGTCCCAGGCGTTAACAAATTTAAAACCTGTATTAAAGAAAAGGAAGTTTACCCGTAAACATAGAGATTAAAAAATATTCGCATCGGAATTCTGGATATACATTAATAAGTGAAGAGCGTGAGAGAAAATATTTTTAAAAATTATGATTATAAAATACATTAAAACAGTAAATAAACTATAACACACACACACATATAAACTGTATAATATATTTAAAGGCGTAATTGTTGTCACTGTCAGTTATGTTAAACGTCATGAGGTCAGTTTAAAAATGTTTAAATTGTCATAAGCCCTAAGGAGGAGGAGGAGCCTTACGAACTCCTACGTACGTAACGTAGGAGTTCGTAAGGCCACGTACAAAAAAATAAAACGTGTTAATTTTTATAGGAATGGCACATGATATTTAAAAATATATGTCTTATTACATAAAAAACAGACGAGATCTCAAAATAAAACATCAAAGTGGTTGCTTAATTGGCTTTTGATATCGATATAGCTAATTAAGTGAAGTTTGCGTAGTAGGTATGATTTATATTGTTAAAAGTTTAATACGCATCGTGAGGCAAAAATGTGTCTTTATTTTTCTGACATTCATTGAATAGATTGTGAACAAGAAATAAAGAAGTAATATGATAATAAATTATAGTCGTTTTGTACTTAAAATTCCATTTACATTCAGTAAAAGTATTATATTGATTATTTAAAATTTGAACAAGAAATATACAGGGCGAATAATAAATTCTTAAAATAAAAAAAACACTTACGTTTTAATTACAATACAAATGATCACTGTGAGTATTATTGGTCAAACGAAGCAGTTGTATAGAAAAAAAGCAATTACTTCATTTTCCCTCTGCTTTTTTTCATAATGATGATAAGTCTATAAATACAAATAGAAAGTAAATACAATTCAATTGCAGTACAAATTGTCACAAATAAAATGTTATCATTTTGGTCAAATGAAGCAATTGTACTTCTAAAAACCAACTTTACATATTGATTTATCTTTCATTTTTTCTATAATTATATCATTCGTTACATATTAAGATTTATTATTGTTAAATGATGATCCCTCCAAGACTGCCTTAGGCTTATTTAGTTAGTAATTGTAATATTTGAGTGAAGTTATTCTTAAATATATTTTCGACCTATAAATATATATTCCGTGTCGTTCATGTTTACTAAATTAAACTTTCACGGCGGTAAGACCTTCAGCTAATTAAGCGAAAGCAATTTGTTTGTTCTCGACAACCACGATGAACTTCAAATTAAGTATAATTTCAAATTTATTTTTGATGATTCTTTCGCTTAGAAAGGTCAAATTTTAAAGGATTGTAATTTATATTTACTTAATACTACTGTTTGTGTATAATCGATATCTATCTTTTTGCGCTCTTTGTTTAACAAATGGATCGTTTCTTATAGAAAAACCACAAATCTTATGAAGATATTGGTGCAGGCCACAAATATTTTGTGTTGATTGGTGCAGACCACAAATGATATGAGGATATTGCGGACCACTTATACTCGTATTATGAGGATATTGGTGCGGGAAACAAATGTTATGACGATATTAATGCGGGCTGCAAATGTAATGAGGATATTGTTGCGAACCACTTATATTATGAGAATTTTGGTGCGGGAAACAAATATTATGAGGATATTGTTGAGAAACACTTATATTATGAGGATTTTGGTGCGGGAAACAAATATATTAGGATATTGTTGAGAACCACTTATATTATGAGAATTTTGGTGCGGGAAACAAATATTATGAGGATATTGTTGAGAACCACTTATATTATGAGGATTTTGATGCAGGCCACAAATATTTTAAGTTGATTGGTGCAGACCACAAATGTTATGAGGATATTGGTGCAGGAAACAAATGTTATGAGGTTTTTGATACGGGTGACAATTGTTATAACGAGATTGATGAGGGAAACAAATGTTATGAAGATATTGATGCGGGCTGAAAATATTTTGGGTAGATTAGTGCAGACCACAAATATCATGAGAATATTGTTGCGGGCTACCTTTCATCTAATGACCACAATGTTTTTATGCATAACACATTGCATTTCTAATTATATATGGGCGGTATTGTATTGGCTTAGAAGCCGCAGATTGCCGATCACTGGTAGCATATCTCAGAAACTGTTATATAAAAGTTCATGGCATTAAGTATGCATATTTAATTAAATTAACATATATCGGAAACCATTGGATAAGGACGTTAAAAGGTACAAATAAAACTCTATTTCTTAACAGCCTTTATTAATCATCAAACAACAACAGTTGTTAAATAATATCGCATAGATTATTAATTAAATTATAAATATTAAAAAAAAATAACTTCTAAACAATATTATAATTTGTACTTTTCCAAATGATTAAAGTCTTAAGATAACAAACAGATATTACGTGATACTACAATGAGATTATATTATTCTATATAATTTTCAAAGATTTCTTATAAACAACAAGAGAATTATTACTGAAATAATTTATCCATACAAATATCGATGTATTAACATCCATAAGACATAATTACAATATAATGAATTTATCAGCTTCAATATCTTATCATTTCGACGCTGGGAGTCCAAGTATTACCTGAAATGTGAATAGAAAATTAGTTTTTTGTATAAATAGGTTCTGTATTTTACTACCAACGAATAACAAAATATTTTTCCTTTCAAGATTGTTTATATGAAGCGAAATTAATCTAAATGACGGGTTTGGGGTAGAATGTTATGTAAGGTATCGGTCTGTGTTTGTTTTGTGTATAAACTAGCTATTACCCGCAATGTTGGCCGTGTAAAACTCGATCTCGTGGTAATATAGGGTAATACCGTTCTTAGTGAGTGTCTCCGCCACGTAATCAACATGTATGCCGAATTTTAAGTCAATCAGACAACTAGTTTTCAAGATCTAGCTGTAAGTGGGAATATATATAATACGAGGAAAACGGTTTTTAGTAAGCATTTACTTCGTGTAATAAATATGTAAGCTGAATTTTAATCGGGAAAATAGATTTGGATAGTAAAATAGTACAATCCTTTAACGAGCTTTAAATATATAAATATCTAATATATAAAATTCTCGTGTCACCATGGTTCTTCAAATACTGCTCCAGAACGGCTTGACCGATTCTAATGAAATTTTTATGCATATTCAGTAAGTCTGAGAATCGGTTACTAGCTATTATTCAAACCTCTAAATGTTAAGGGTGATCCCCCCAAAATAGATTTTTTATTTTTTTGACAAAATTTACGCAAAAATACACTCGACCCCTCCGACTCGATCTCTCTCCGGTCGTGTCGGATTTCCGTCACACCGGACTATGAGAGTGAAGGAATAGAGAGTGCACTTGTGTACTATGCCTGCCAATCCGCAGTGGAGCAGCGTGGTGGGTCTATGCTCTAAAAACCCTCTCTCATATGAGGGGGAGGCCTGTGCCCAGCAGTGGGACGTTAATGGGCTGCTACTTACTTTTACTTTTACACTCGACCCCAAATTTTCACCTTTCTATCACCAACCCCTATTTTGTAATAGCGATAATAGTAATTATTTGGCAAAACAACGATTGCTGGGTCAGGTAGTAGTTATATATTTGTATAACAATTGAGACCGTGAGAGTAAGAATTATTGCAACATTATACTAAGAATATACGAAAGAGTTTTGAGTAAGAAATAAGAGGATATTGAAGGTAAGATATACTAAGATAAGGATAACTATAGATAATTCTTTATATTGTTGCTAACTTTCAAAACCATTATGAAAACTTCTAAGCACTCTCTAGCTTACAATTTATTTATTAGGTTTCCTACAGAACTTATTACTGGTAAAAAAAATATATTTACATTAACACAAGGTGAGTAATATTGTAATTAAAGGAAACAACGACATGACATAAAACAAAAAAGTGCAGACTACTATTACTAAGTAAAAATATTACAAAAAGATGAAAAGAGAATAACAATATTATGACGAAAATAATATCTAAACTAAGTGCAAGCTTCCTTTTAAATATAGGTAGCGTGTCCCCAAATATAATTGTGTATACATTTTAAAGAAACTAGTATACTCGTATACCTGTTAAAATGTATAAAACGGTAAGGTAAGTAGCAGCCCATTAACGTCCCACAGCTGGGCACAGGCCTCCTCACTCATATGAGAGAGGGTTATTAGAGCATAGACCCACCACGCTGCTCCACTGCGGATTGGCAGGCATAGTACACAAGAGCACTCTCTATTCCTTCACTCTCATAATCAGACACGATCGGAGAGAGATCAGGCGCAGGACCGACGGCTTAACGCGCTCTCCGAGGCAAGGGGTTGGTTCACACCGCCAATTTTTGCCTACTTCGGGTAAATACTGGGAAAATCTTAGTAAAAAACTCAAATTTGGAATTGGCCCGACCCGGGTCTCGAACCCAGGACCTCATGTCTGTAGTCGAGCATGCTAACCACTAGACCAATGAGGCAGTTAAAATGTATAAATATACTGAATTGATTCTGATGATTTTTTGTTATATGGTTTAGATTGACAATTCTTTATGAAAAAAACAACGGATTTCCTCATATTTCTAAGGAATCTGACGCGGCTAACATTTTCGAGACCAACTATATAGTATAAATTTTCTATGTATTTTCAATGCAAAATTAGAAGATACAATTTACTAAATTTGGTCTGCCTGTAATCGTACCTGGGACCTCTCTACTAGTGTATAATCAGGTTCTAGGATTACGATAATATAACGTGTAATATAGTTGCTAGAAAAAGATATGTTATAAGTTTCTTCAAAATGAACTTTGAACTAACTGTAAAACAATTTTTATTCCACTGCTGTGTAGATACCATAAGAGGTAACTTATCTCTTACCAGGTTAATGCACTTCTATCATATATATTCTATCATATATGTATAAAAGTATATACTGTACTTAAATCCAAGAATCAATTTATATTTGTTTGTTTATTTCGGCTTATTTTATTAACTGATGAACTAATTCTGATGGGTCTTTCTAGTGGTTATCATGCCAGGCTAGAGACTTGAGGTTCAGGGTTCGATAAGATAAAATTTTCTTAATATTTGCCCGAAGTTGGCGGTGTGATCCAACCCCGTGCTCCGAATAGCATTTCAAGCATTCGATCCTAATCCTGATCTCTCTCTCCTGTCTTGTCGGATTGCCCTCACAGTGGACTATGAGAAGAAAAGAAAAGAGAATGCATTTGTATTCTACGCCTATCTAGAAACACTCTCTCCTAAGGGCGAGGAGGCATGTGCCCAGCGGTGGACATTAATTCCTTCTACTTACGTTTACTGATAGATAACTAATGTTACAAGAAGTGTCTTAAGCTACTTTTAGAAAAAAGACATCTGGAGTTACGCGGGGAACAGCTAATATTATATAAAAATGTAATTATTATTGGATTATATTGTTATACGTACCTCGTTTGCCGATGTCATTAAGGAAGTTCCTGTTAGCCGCTGCACGGAAAGCTTGCATTTTTCTTTCTTTTTCTTGACTGAGCTTCTGTCGCAGGACGGACATCGGCAGGTCGATGGAGAGGGAAGGCATGCGTCTCTTAACACGCTCATTAGCCTTATCCCACAATATACCAATTAGTTTTTATGCCATCTTTAATATTTTAGAAGACATATTTTAATCACATTTAGAATAATTCGTTACACATTCATTATCGAAGGGGTCCTTACAGAATATCAACGTAAAGTAACAATATTGCTGCGTTTTATGTCGCGAGGGTAAGAACCTATAATACATGGGAAAACATTTTAGCCTGTTTTAATTGAAAATGTTGTGTATGTTTGTTTATCTTTCAGTTATACAAGTCTACATGCATACATACATACATACATAGCATCACGCCTCATTCCGCCTTGGTCTTCCCCTTCCAACTTTCGCATTCACTCTTGACTCATAAATCCTTTTTATAAGTCTCCTTTCGTTCATTCTCTCTACATGCCCAAACCATCTAAGTATACCTTTCCCAATTTTAGTCACTACGTCTTCTTTTATAACACAACGTTCTCTTATCACACTTTTTCTTACTCTGTCACTCAGTTTTAATCCACTCATGCTTCTCAACGCTCTCATCTCTACCGCATTTATATTACTTTTGTGATTCTTCTGCCATACCCAACTTTCACTACCATACATAAGTGTTGGCACCAACACTCCAGCATGCACAGCCAGTCTAGCCCTTTGAGAAAGGGCTAGACAAGTCTACGGTTGATTAAATTCATTTCTAATTGCAGTAACTGTGTGATATTATTAATTCTTATTTTTAGGGGCTTTTTATTTTAAAAATTGAACAACTACAGACTTAAGAGAATTAATTACTTACTTGAGAGAATCACCAAAAAATAAAAGCCGAATAACTCAAAGATTTACTCGCATTTTATTCACTTATATTCTTAATATATTAATTTTAATAATAGTTACAAACAGCGGTAGTCAGGGATTTAACATATTACGAATTAAATATACCATTATGTAAATTAATATTATGTCAGGAAAATCCTATAATATACTATTTTATTATAGTATATTCTATAAAACGAAGCCAAAAGAAAATAGCCGTATACTCGTTTGCCGATTTCTTTCTTTTTTAAAAAGATATAATATGATAACATCTAGTGTATTCAAAGATTTGATGTTAATTTCTCAAAATATATTTATTTAACGATTTCAATAGCAATATTAATGGATGGCTATTAAAACGAATTTACTTGTAGAATTTTAAAATATCCGTTTATCTATTACTTAATATATATTTGAGTGATGGCGTCAATAAAATAAAAAAAGATTTGATATAAACAAATTTATTTCTATTCGAAACTAATTCCAAGTTTACTTTTAATATATAAATAATAATAAAAACAACATTGCTCGACGATAAAGTCAATTGCAGGACGGTGTGAGTTATATAATACACATCTCTTTATAATATTAGTGCTTCAAGATGCAATCTTGACTGTTCCAAGGATCTACGGAGAGAAAAATCATATTAGTTTCCATTCGAAACGTATATTTCTCAATGTATCTTTACTACTTTTTAATTTACAGCAAATTATAAGAAAAACAGTAGTCAAGTTATAGTTTTACAGCTATGTAACATAACAAACAGCAGGATGTACGGAGTTACACAACAGGTAGTTTTGTTAATAGAAAAAGTTAGATTATGTTTGCAACATTTTATGCACTCTGTGTATCAGTACAAAATGTATTCAGATAAGTTGCGAATAGTACGTGAAATATTGAGACGAAGTTTTGAACAAACTTTGTCTCGTGCGAATATGCAGAAAATGTGTTCGCAATGTACTAATAAAGAGGAAATCTGTTTATCTCAGTTATATTTCAGTGAGATTAAAATATTGCTATTTTCATACAGTTTTCGAGCTACTTTAAGCTCGTATATAACGAAAATGAACCATCACACTCGTATCAGTTACACTGAATTGTATTTTGAACGTGTATCGTTACATATTGTTTTCCTCAAATTTAAAAATTTACATCAACGAACGAAAACGAACCGTCACCTTCGTATCAGTAACGCTGAATTGTGTTTTCCCGTTTTAGCGTTACACATTATTATCTTGAGATTGGAAAATTTACGTTCTTTTAGATCAATGAACGAAAATAAACCGTCACGGTCGCATCAGTGAGGCTGAATTGTGTTTAGACGTTTTATTGTTACATATTATTATGTTAGATTGGAAAATTTGCGTTTCTTTAGATCAATGAAACGAAATAAACCGTCACGCTCGTATCAGTGACATTGAATTGTGTTTTGTAGGTTTAGCGTTACATATTATTATACACGGATTTAAAAATTTACGTTTTTTTAGATCAATGAAACGATAATAAACCGTCACGCTCGTATCAGTGAGGCTGAATTGTGTTTAGTAGTTTTAATGTTACATATTATTATGTTAGATTGGAAAATTTACGTTTCTTTAGATCAATGAAACGAAAATAAACCGTCACGCTCGTATCAGTGACATTGAATTGTGTTTTGTAGGTTTAGCGTTACATATTATTATACACGGATTTAAAAATTTACGTTTTTTTAGATCAATGAAACGATAATAAACCGTCACGCTCGTATCAGTGAGGCTGAATTGTGTTTAGACGTTTTATTGTTACATATTATTATGTTAGATTGCAAAAATTTACGTTTTTTTAGATCAACGAATGAAAATAAAACGTCACGCTCATATCAGTGATATTGAATTGTGCTTAGACGTTTTATTGTTACATATTATTATCTTTAGATTGGAAAATTTACGTTCTTTTAGATTAACGAACGAAAATAAACCGTCACGCTTGTATCAGTGATATTGAATTGTGTTTTGACGTTTTAGCGTTACATATTTATTATCCCCGAATAGGAAAATTTACGTTTCTTTAGATCAATGAACTAATATAAACCATCACACTCGTATCAGTGACACTGAATTGTGTTTTGACGTTTTATCGTTAAATATTCTTTTCGTCAATTAACATTACTTAAAAGTTAATACTTCTATAAGTAATATTATTTTTTTAATCCTATTATTGTTGTTATACTATATTAATACTTCACGCTCGTATTATATTTTCAAAGTTGGTAAAACATTTATATCGTACCCAATAGTTTTATATAACATTTTTTGATAAAATTTGAAGACACTTCTGTACAAACTGTACGTATGTTTTTACGGTGTGAGAAGTGGTTTTTGTTTATGATGTATACATTTTATGTTACCTCATGGTCCTCATAGATGTGTTAGTAACATGTGTGAGGATTTTTAAAATGCAACAGAAAAAGAACAGCTGTTATAAAGACGGACACTATTAAAACAGATCCGATTTCACCAACATTCCCTAAAGCATCACATAGGGGACCAAAGCTATGCAAACGATCCCCTTACTAGCACCTAAATGCCTTTAGAGGACACATAAAGTTTAGAGGAGGTTGGTGAAATCAGAACACATTTATATCCAATATTAAACAGTAATTCTAACCTCGTTTTCCGACGCAGTTGAGGAAGTCCCGGTTGGCGTGGGCTTGTCTTTCTAGAAAATGATTGTATGCCTCACGCTGAAGAAGTTCCACCGGGGGATTCACGGATACGTACATGGTGCGTCTTGATCGAACCATTTTCTTGTTATCCAAAACCTTTATATACATTACGTTAAATAGAATCGGTAAAATCAATTTGATTGCTGCCTAGTAGAGGCAGTTTTACCTATGGTGCAATATGTGCGTTGCACACGGATGTAACCGTGTTAGGGGCCGCCGGACGCGGCACTTTCAATGAACCTGCGCGTACTAAAGTGCGCTAAAGTTAATTAAATCACATATGTGTAATACGTGAGATTTTTATCTTCCGTTGCGACGCGCAGACTTCCGGCGAAAGGCGATGGCTGCCCGGTAGAGTTGTTCGCGGCATTTTGACGAAGAAAGAACAGGGGCAGTGAGGAGTTAAAAAGGTATACGTAAGCAGGCAGAGGGCTTGTCTATTTTTATCTGCTAAAGTGTTAACTAGTGTAATGCTGTGATAATAAAATACAAATTAATAGCAACTCTGAGTGTTTAAATTGTCTTCGTTGTAATATATATTTATTGCACGAGAGATTGCACAATACACAACCTTCCATACATGGCGTAATAATTATATAAAAACAAATCATATTTTAAAGTTTTTTTAAAGTAAAGGGGGTCTCAACTCAATGTAATGTTTCAATTAAAAAAAAACTGTCTTTAGTGCGTATTATTATTTCTCATTTAAAGTTTTTTTTAAAACATTTATACAGTAATAAGTTTCGGTTATAAGCGATTTCTTTTTCAATCTCTGTTTATATATGTCGAAATGCAATAGTCTGTGGATCGCTAGTCCGTGTGCAATAGTCTGTGGAACGTTCCTAGCTATTATTGATAATGAGTTTGTGTAAATTGATATCGGGAACATTAATTGATTGAACATTTTAATCCGAGTCAATTAATAAAGTGTTTGATGGCACCAACATTACTCACGAACGCCCACAGTGTAAGGAATAAAATTATGGATGCCATTAATGACGATGTCGGCGGAGAACCCCATGCCCCTTTGCTTTATACTTTCCTTTCTCTCTTATTCTCCGACATATATATCAATGTTACTAATTTACTTTAAAATGATAGGTAAGTTTATTGTATGAAGAAACTATTTCGGTCATATATTTTCGTAAACTTGTACTTAATCTTAATATAGTAAGATTTTCAAATCTTAGTTGCATAAAGTGCATCCCTTCGTACCGTTTTTCAATATGGTATAATGTGTTTAACGTACAAGCACACTTCATATATATTGGGAAGGTACAGTTGTTAATAGATTTGGTTTTTAAAAAGAAGTCAACAGAAGGTTATTGAGCTCACATCGCAGATACTCCTTATGCATCGTTTATACCTATAAAAAACTTATTATTGCTTACTAGAGACGCCTCTGATTGATATTAACGCAAAACACACGCTATTCTGCAATGAATAAAACTTGTTGTCAAATATATAAGTAGATCAAGTAATGGGATGATAATACGATAAGAGCAGAACAAAATAGAATTCGCTTTCGTAAAATCCTAAAAAACATTTATAATTCATAACTAAAACTATAAAAAATTACTCTTCAGACTTACTTCAAATTTCTCTTGAAAATAATCAATTAGAATCAAACCATTATTTTTTTATTCAAATAAACTTTTAAATTGTTAAATATAGTCATATTCTGATATTATTTAGAAACTACGACTCATGATGACGAACAACTTAAAAATCTACAAGTATTTCTTCATGTCCTGTTTAGTTAAGAATACAGAACAAAATCATTTGAGTACAATGTTTTATCATTACAATATACATAGTTTGTTAACGTCAGTTTTTTTATTGCTGACAGTTTAGCGCTTGACTGTGCTCTCACCTGATTGTAAGTGATGAAAACAGTCTAAGGGGCAAGCGCGCTAATCTGGTAAAATGTGATGTACCCCTTATGATTTCTACTCAGCATCGTACCGCAACACAAATCTCTTCTGTTTGCCGGCATGTCTTTGCTGGTAGAGTGGTAACTAGCCACAGCCAAAGCCTCTCACCAGTACAGATTTAGACATATTAGAACATACATTTTCTTAAATTCGTCCTACCGGGGATCGAACCCGGGAACTCTGCTAGCAAAGGGAGTACTCGCACCACTGCACCAGAGAGGTCAATAGGTAGTACAATACATTCACTGCCATGGCTTTATCGTTTATGTAATTCTTTAAATTATTGTGGTCATAAATTTATTAAGTTTAGCATGTCATCTAGTAAGTAATCTATAATATAAAAATGAATCGCAAATTGTGTTGGTATGCGCATAACTAAACAACGCCTGGGCTAAATTTGCCAATTATTTTTTTAAAAGGTTCATTGAAGTCCAAGGATGATTTTTACGGCGAGAAAAGTTCGAATAATTGCAGGGGAAACCCCCTAAAAACAGCCCTTTTCTGTTTTCCATACAAACGTTTTCAATAAAGTTCATAATAAACTACAAGTACTGTTGTCTAAGCAATGTAGGTATGTGATCCTAACGTCAAAGAGTCAATTTGAACTTTATTACCGCTGTAAGAAGTTCAAAATCAATTGAATAGTCAAACCCGACCAAATGGAATAATTACAAAATGTAAGAGCTATAGATATTTAATGCTGCTGTAATTTCATTTCAAAAATCATTCGTAAAACTGAAATCTGCCGCATTCTAATATAGACAATTACTTTTCAAAATCAAAGTCAAAATATAATTTATTCAAGTAGTCTCTAAAAACACTTTTGAACTATCCGTAGTCAATTTAATGAAATTGTTCAACAGTTTTAGTTCGGTTAGCAGTTTTAATCACGTTTGTCTTCTTAAAATTACCGATATACCTACGCACATACCATCAATTTTCAAATATGTAACACAATTAACCGTCGTTATTCTTACTCTAAATTTCCCTTTAAAAATTAGTCGAGTATGAATATAATAATTATTCTATGAGATTGTATCAATTTGTACTACACTTACTTTTTTAAAGTGACGACGTATTCTATAAATAGAGCTTTAATTAAAACCGTAATATCTTCCAGAAGACAAGCTCTCAAGAGGCTAAGTAATTTAAAATATACTATTTCATAAAATGTAAGCTTTATAAAAGGATTTCAAATTTCATGTTTCCTTGTTGGGTGTAGGAAATTTCCAAATTAAAATACGACTTTCTTACCTTATTTAATTAATCACTTTTACTAAGAGTTATTCTACCGAGACATCTGTGTCTAAGTGTAAAAATAGAGAATTTAAAGACATATTACGTGATCCGATAGGATATGTCGATTTATGAATTAAAAAATATATTTATTATATAGTCGAAGATAGCAACAGGCTAAATTGGTAAAAGATTGTACATGTGTTAATATAAGAAATAAATCATAAAGACATTTTATTCTTAAAACGTTTTTATTAGCTTGGGCTGTATGTAATGGAATCTTTGAGCGCGATTTTTAGCTATCTCCAGCAGTCTAATTAATTCGAAACTTTGCATACGTATTAAATGCCAATGACAATGCAATAATTCGTAAAAAATTCCCATAATCCTTGTTAGGGCCGCCAGGATTAATATATTCTTTTGATAAATCCTCTGTGAGGGAGTGAAAGAGTCAGAGCTAGTTGGCGATATGCCGGCTCGGATAACAGGTAGACTATATCGAAAGAGTCTTTTTCAAGGGGGGTTAATTACTAAATCGTACTAAAATATGAAAAATATATAATAGTTTAAAAAAACACGCTTTTATAGTAAACCGAATTAAAAACTAGAAAATAACTTTTAATTATAAGTTATAAACAGAATCATTTAATGCAGAGTGAAAAGCGTGGGGTGCATTTCACAACATTCCCATAACTCTCCTTTCATAGTTGCCAATAGAATGATTGTAACCTTTAATATGTCAAGCACCCCACGGATTTCACTCTGAATTCAATGATTATGTTTATTATTAAAATTTATTTTTTAGTTTATAGCTCAGTTTACTATAAAAGCGTGTTTTTTTAAACTATTATTTATAACATTTACCTAGTTGTCAAGTATTATGATCAATAGGTATTCAATAATTACTATAACATGAAGTCCTACTGTCGAAATGAATGATTTAAGGCTTTTAGAACTTGAACTGTTAAATGGAGTAATTCGATAACTTATTCATTGTTTAATTCAAGTTAATATTCAATAATGAAATATATTGACCTAATACAGGGTGGGGCTAAAGTCCAGCTACCATTTTGATTGCCTATAACTTTGTTAAGAAAAGATAAATAGATTTGGTTTTCATAAAAAGTATAAAAGTATAAATGCTATTATTTATGGTTAGCATAAAAAGTATATTAGGTCTTTATATTTTTTTCGTTGTTTAGAAAATAATAACGGCTAAGTGGTGACTGCTATTCGCAATGCAACTTTCGGTTCTTTTTAAGGCATTTTTCTTGACATCCTTTCATGACAGGCTGTATTTAAGGTCTTTAAGATGTTGAATCGTTTGGGACTTGTTCAGATAAACTTTTGATTTTAAAGAACCCCAAAATATTCTGTTGCTGTTAAATCCGGAGACCTGGCAGGCCATGCTAAATCGGCAGGAAAATTTCGAATCATGTCTTAGTACCATTCGGCAGTAACAATAAATTCAACACCTTGCTCATTTTTAAGAAAATAGAGACCAATGATGTTTCCATTTAAATAGCACACCACACAGTTGTTTTAGTGAATTTTATGTCTTAATATCATTAAATATAAAGACTAAATAAATTTTTTTATGAAAACCAAACATACCTATCTTTTCTTTGAACAGAGTTATAAACAATCTAAATGGTAGCGGGAGTTTTGCCCTATCCTGTATAATATTTAAAGACATAAGTCAAATTATCTTTATTCAAGTAGGCATATTACAGCACTTTTGAATCGTCAAATATCGCTTTTTTTTCATATAATATTTTAATGAATGACTGATGATAACATTAAAGAACGACTTACAATCTAAAGTTACGAGCGATCTGAGAAGAGCCCACAACAAACTCAGTCAAACAATATATATTTTAAATATATTCTATATCTATATACATATAGAGCAATTCATTCACTCCCACGCTTTTTTGTCTTCTAAGTATTCTTTCAAATTATACAATGATTTCGCAATTAGTTTTCTTTTAATAAAAGATTTAAATTTATTAAGAGACATCTTTGCAACTTCTTCCAGGAGCTTGTTGTAGCAACGTATACAGTTACATTATTCGATATGTACAAAATAAAATGTGCACAATTTTCGCACTAATTAACTTAATTACCGATACTTTTCACTTTAAAAGCGTTAATATGGTTACTGAGTACAAATTACTGAGAGCAAAATACTGAAAACTTCGTTAATATCATTGGAGTCATGTGTCAATAAAATGAATTAACGTTTTGTGTGTTCAATAATTATGTAATTTGGTATACAGCACATAAAGGCTATTCTTCATTTTATATTTATTGACATACAAAATGAATGAAAGTTCCTGATCACTCTTTATCACCAATAAGTACCTATGTATATATACAGTTCTGTCAAGGAATCTTATTAAATACCTGTGAATCACGAGGAACTTCAGTAAGAAGATACAGCCAGGGCGCACTGCCTGCATAAGATCTTCCACCCATTGATGGCACCGCATATGCGAGACTTTCCTAAAATCATTACATTCATTGAAATCCTTCCTCCTTAATTTGTTTAAAAATGGTTTTATTTAACATATAGAATGCGTACAATTTACTTTAGTAGTCTTTCTTAAACATTATCACTGAAGTTTAAAAAAAAAACATCACGACACGGACATAATATAGCAAAATTTTATCGAAATAAATTATTATAACCGATCGTTGTTAATAGAATGGATATTAGAGTCGAAGGCGAGGGATGAGTGATAAAAACGCGGGTTGAAATGTCATACTTTCGTCCCGTAGTGCGTATAGAATTTTTCATCAGACCGAAATCAAATGGTTGATAAAAATGTGAATAAAGTTTAAAATAATATGAAATAAAGTAAGATCAAGAGCTCGCATGCTTCGACTACGCAATGAAGCATCATGTTGTTTACTCATTTATATATGACAATTTATAACCACCAACTATATTATAGCCTTAAAATCAGTTTACATATGCAATCAAAATATATTGTTAGAAGAATTAAGTGAATAAAGTGAATTTTGATAACACAGCAAAACAAATTGCCAAAATTTTGATATATAAAACAAGCGCGCATGCGTCGAAAATTTGAGTATTGTGCACTAAATTACGCATTTATTAATCGGAAAGCAATGTGGCACTTTCGTCACTCAAAATAGTGCCGATAGTACGAACTTTCGATACAGATATGATGAGAAAGTTAATCTGAAGTTTTTGATAATAGTCCTAAGAAATATATCCCTTCAATGATACCCCTGCAAACGAAAATTTTATTTTGTATTGCAGATAAGCATTTATCGGTAACCTCAATTGATGGGAGGTGAGGATACAATTTAAGATGCAAGCGCTCTTAAACTGGTGCGAAGTCATTGTTATGATTTCTAAAAAACATTGTAAAAAATAAAGGTAAGTAACAGCCCATTAAAGTCTCAGCCCATTAAAGCCTGGCCTCCTCACCATGAGGTGCGAGGGTTTTTAGAGCACAGACCCACCACGCTGCTCCACTGGGGATTGGCAGGATAGGACACAAGTGCACTCTCTATTCCTTCACTCTCATAGTCCGATGTGACGGGAATCTGACACTCGCGAAGAGAGATCATGCGCAGGACCGACGGCTTAACGTGCTCTCCGAAACACGGGGCTGGATCACACCGCCAACTTCCCAATTTCGGGCAAATATTGAGAAAATCTTAATAGAAAACTCAATATTGATTTTTGAATTGGCCCAACCCGGGACTCGAACCCATGACCTCATGTCTATAGTCGTACATGCTAACCATTGGACCAAAGAGGCAGTTTTGTTTACACAACATTGTACCGGAACGCAAATTTTTTTCTTGGTAGTACGTCTGTGCTGTTAGGGTGGTAACTAGCCATGGCTGAAGTATGCTACCATTCTAGACATATGCAAATTAGGAAACGGATTTACTTAAACCTAGGGTAGGTTGGGAATTGAACCCAAAACCTGTGCCAGCGAAACGCATATACTATAACCTAAACTTATATTGGTCCACAACTAAAGCATAATTATGTACCATTTTCTGTAAAAAAATTGCTAATGTAAATGGTAGACTACTAAATTTGGCTCAAGAAATCTTTGTAAAACTTTAAATCCTTCATGTCCGTGGAGGCAAAATTTACAAATCCCTCTTGCTCAGCGCTTTCCGAGCAAAAGTTTCAAATTTTAAAAGATAGCTTCGTTGCAAAGATACGTTTATCTTTTTATTCTCAGAACTTAGTTTCGATACTGATAACCAACTGCAAATAAAAGCTTTTGTAGACGTTTTATTGATAAAAATTTACATAATTTATTTGCCAACTAAGCTCTTCCAGTTTTACATGAATGTTAATGTTTATTCCCAACAGTGGCATATTATTACTTAATGGCATAACTATTATTCAATTCCTACTACTAGTTAAATATTAAGTATATATTGTTCCAAATTTCAATTGTAAATAAAGCATTTTTATTCATTCTGTTAAGTTCTCATGTAGATTTTATTAAACTTTAATTGCTATTGAAAGCTCACATAAAAGCTCACATAGACCTTTATTTGTTAGGAGTTTAAAAAATTCGCGCAAAATGGCGTAGGCGTTCACGTTTTTTAATACTTGTTATTATAACGAAGTTAACAATGCAACATTCACCTTGAATTATGAAATTACATATAATGATTCAAATCGTGTAGAAAAAATTGTTTAAAAATTCAATCTACTCCATTATAAGACTAGTTTCTATTCATAATATGTATAACACATCATACAATATACATAAAAAGAATATATTAAGAGCATATCATAATATAACTATTAGGTTATAAAGTCAAAGTATCTTTATTCTAGTAGGCCTTTTTCCCACACACTATTTCTAATGCAAAACTGATGATGGTATTAAATCATAGGGGTAAAAAATTTCTATATAATTTCTTAAAATATTTTGTGTAAAACATGTATTAATATGTAAGAATATCAATTCAATAGCTTATGTTTGTTTAGGTCCTATCTCAGGAGTACGCCTTAGTATCCTAAAATGTAATTCAAATTCAATTAGAGTAGAAATTACGTAAGTATATTTAAAAAAACTGCGAAAAAATGCCTATATTCATCTTTTTGATTGTTTTGGGTAATCTTTAACACAACTGGACAAATTTTGAGTAGGAGTTTAAATTATATTATAGATGTATTTATAAAAATAGATAATTTGTTAATTGACAGTAGTGTTCGTTAGATAATTATTTATAATTTTCATTGTTAAAGGGGTTCTATTGTAATAGGACTATGTTATAGAATTGTATATACGAGTAGTTTTAACAATAAAAACGAAAAGTGTACAGAATGTGGTCCTAGTGATGTCGTGTGTAGTATCTGGTGTCGGCGGACGTAGATCTGCGCGGGGTCGCCGTTATAGAAATAAATATTTGTACAGACAACGGCGCGCGCGTCTATTTTGATTTTGCATGGACACGCCGCCACCATTTGCTGCTCAGATACAACACAACAGTCACAGGACGTACTCTAATTCTGATAGTGAATATTCGCATGAATTTTACTCATAGTGGTTTTCTTCACTTGAATTTTTTTTTTTTTGAAATGTGTAGTTGCTGTTAGCCCTACTGGCTTTTACAGCGTAACCGTGAGGGGTGGCGAGCGCGGGGTGGGCCCGTAGAAGAGCCCTGCTGCGTCGGGGGAAAACGTTGCTCAAAGGGCGCCTTCTGCGAGGCTCGGACCTAGGCTTAGAGCAACGTTTGCTGCTGCTGAAAAGGACAATCGGACAGGTTTTCACTTGAATAGAACCGTTATAGTTTATGTGGTGAACCAGCCGTAGGGGCTCACACTTTTTATTCAGAATTTTACACAAGAAAACAAAATTTCGATATTCTAGGTAATAGCTTAGCTTTTATTGCTAATAGGTTAGCCAGGGATTTTGATCACACACGTAAGTGAGAGAGGTAATTTACCTCTTATAGTTTTTACTCAAATCTCTTTGCAGTATATCTGTAATAACTAGCCATGGTTAAAGCCTCCCACCATAAATATATATAAATTATAAAATATAAAATGCAATTTCCTAAATGCTAGCAAAGCAGCACTGCGTCAGCGAGGTCGTCGTAAGTTTTCCTGGTAGGTAACTAGTTTTACACAAATAGGCAAATACAATATGCTACCCTTGCCTCGACGAGAATCAAACTACGGACGTCTGCCAGAAAGTGGCTACTGAAGGGATGTAATTAAAAACGAATTATATACGTATGTCTATGTTATTCATACAATATATAATGAAACAACAAACAAAGAAAACTGTTAATAATGCGCTTTTGTTCACCAAAAACAGCTCGCTTTAAGGAATCTAAAGTTACATTACGAAGTTTGTCTATTATCCTCTCAAGTATAATAAGCCTATTGTATTTATTAATACTCTCAAGTCATACAACAACGAATTTCCGGTGATAGTTAACATTGTCACGTATAAAATGATCTATCTTAAATTAATAGTCCTGTACACATATTGAAACCCACGCTAGTAAGTAGCAGCCCATTAACGTCCCACTGCTGGGGAGAGGCCTCCTCACTTCGAGGAGCTAGGGTTTTTAGAGCATAGACCCACCACGCTGCTCCACTGCGGATTGGCAGGCATAGTACACAAGTGCACTCTCTATTCCTTCACTCTCATAGTCCGATGTGACGG
>JACTOM010000043.1:2412144-2427390 GCA_015832385.1 Elymnias hypermnestra
TAATAATAATAATAATAAGCCTTTTTATTTCCCATTTTACAATAGTAATACAATATATTTAGTAGGTAGTTACAGTACAGAATTTGTTTTAGTAAGTTAACTTAGAATTATGTTAGTACTTTAAGTTACTGTGTTATAAATATTTATTATTTAGTAGGAACCCCGGATTGGGTAAAGGCCTCCTCCAAAGATACCCATTTTTGTCGGTCTTGTGCTATGGAGCACCAGTTTTTGCCAGCTGATCTGATTATATCATCTTCCCATCGGGCTAAGGGTCTCCCTCTCCCCTTGTTTCCTGTTGGGAACATTCTTCCAGTTCCAGTAGTCGGTCGTATGATGATAGGGTTCTGACGTTGTATGTTATTATATTTAATTGGCGGCATGATTTTCTGTGGTTTTTTAAGGTTTTTATAGTTGACATTGAGTTTTGTAGCTTTGGAGGGTTTTGGTCATAGTCTTCCACGGTGACCAGCCGGGTTGGAAGACACAGTTTATAATAAGACTATATAAAAGTGCTCCATTACTATTTCCTGTTATATATTCCTTGCGATAAAATCTTACGTAACAAACAAAAATTAGATGTTTATATGAACAACATTCTTTCATCATTTCCTGTTTTATGTACCGTATAAGTGCAAACAATTAAATCAAAATGCCAACTGGCTTTTTCCCATGATTCTCCTATTAGGGCCAAGTGTAAACGTGGTCCTACTTCAGTCAGTTTTAACCATCCTATTTACACACGACACTCAACACAGTTCCACTGTTTGTGAGTTGCCTCTTTGTCCTTATGCTAACACGTATACAAAGAATTAAACATGCAAATTTAACTGAGCATAACTATGTAAATTTTATTCAAGCTATTTATCCACCTTTATGACCCGTGTAACGCTAATTCGGGTCATAATTTTAATATACCTTGACGACGTTAAATGAAAATGTCGCTTCAAAGGGTACGTATATTAAAAGCTATGTGACCCGCATCAAATCAATGGAATGTTTTAGGAATTTTTGAAGTAAAACTTCTTTACGCCCGCTTGACATGGGGAGCAAGCTGGTAAATACGTGACGAGAGCGTTACGAAAAGTATGATACGGCAAGGCGTACGAACAGCGTTCTGATGCAGTCTGGTCTAAAGTGCGCTGTTTTTTGTAAGTCTTTCATATTTTGAAGTAAAGCCACTTTATTTAAATGTTGTCCTTTTCAAATTATATACAAAAAATACGGGAATTATCCAATTTTTAAATTAGCAATTTAAAAATTGGATAATTCCCGTAGCTGCTATTAACTTTACCTTTTATACAATATATTGTTTATTTTGTTAGCGTTTCTTAAGCATTAATAACAACTAATTATACGCTTTTATATTGACTAACAATACAGAATTAAAATGCCTCATTTGTCATAACCGTCCTGTCGCTTATTAAACTAAGCATCCACTCATCTCGAATTATAGTCTAGTGTTGTTCTCGTTTGGCTAATCACGCAATATGTCGTGCTCAGGCTGAAATAGATGAATTTCGTATTTTATGTAGAATTATTTTAGTACAAGAAGTAAAAAAAAGCTTGTAGTCAAAGTCAAAATATCTTTATTCAAGTAGGCCTATATATATATATATGTCGGAGAATAAGAGAGAACGAAGAAGCATAAAGCACAGGGGCGTAGGGTTCTCCGCCGACATCGTTATTAATTGGATCCATTTCTTATTCTGTGGGCGTTCGTGGGTAATGTTGGTGCAATCAAACACTTTGTTAATTATCTCGGATTATAATGTTCAATCACTTAATGTTCGCGATATCAATTTACACGAACTCATTAACAATAACAGCTAGAAACGCGACAGTTTCAATAGTCGACCACTCCGGCCGACTGCCTCTCGAGAACTGCCGAGAGACGGGCCGGACTGCCACTTATTGACTCTGCCCACGCCAATAGATGGCGCCAGCGTTCCACAGACATCTGCCCTCCGACATATATATATATATATATATATATATGTATATATATATAAATATATATATATATATATAGAACAATTCATTCACTCCTACGCTTTTTTGCCTTCTTTTTCCTTCAAATTATAGAGTGACTTGTCTATTAGCTTTCTTTAAATGAAAGATTTAAATTTACTCAGAGATATCTACGTAACTTCTTCTGGGAGCTTGTTATAGAACTAACAGTAACTCTTGAATGAATTGTCAATTTTTTGTAGCATACTTACAGCAATTTTATTTTGATTTCTTAAGTTATATGAGGTGCATTCACTTTTTTCGTGTATTTTAGGTTAAAGAAGTTTCAAAAATAATTTTGCTGCTGGACAATAGGAATTTTTAACCCAACCAATATTGGATTTGCTAGATAATTTTAAGAAATGCGTCAAGAGCTTGATTTCATTTACAAAAGGAAGCTCATTAACATACTTATAAAAAGAGTGTGTTTTAGGCGACACGGTTGAAGGAAAACATATATCTATAATATATGCTTACCAACCCTCAATGGATCAGCGTGGTGGGTCTATGCCTTAGAAACCCTCTCACCTATAAGAGAGGAGCCCTGTGCCGAGCAGTGGGACTTTAATGTGCATCTGCCTACCTTACACATGTATTTAAAGTAAAAAGTAAAAGTAAGTAGCAGCCCATTAACGACCCACTGCTGGGCACATGCCTCCTCACTCCGAGGAGCGACGGTTTTTCAGAGCATAGACTCACCACGCTGCTCCACTGCGGATTGACAGGCATAGTACACAAGTGCACTCTCTATTCCTTCACTCTCATAGTCCGATGTGACGGGAATCCGTCCGTTTAGGTATTAAATATGGTTCTGATGGCGTTGCGTTACCCTTGCCCCTTACAGGTAGCCTCTGGACAATGAGTGCGGGATCTATTGCCCCTCTAGAGGGATTCCGAGCGAGAACAGGTGGTATGCCACCAGAATAGGAGGAATACGCAGAGAGGAGCCCTGTGGGCATATCGTTGACGAGAATGCGGATGTATTCCGATCCCATGCATTCGCCAAAGAACGTAGGTAGGAGTACCATTGGGTTTTAGCCGATAAAAGTCCGGCATAACCTGTAACGCCTTTTCCCCGTGGCGTTGCGGGTATCCATAAGGATTTCCCGATGAGGAAAAAAATGCATTACGGTACCCTTAGTCTCACTGAATTAGAACGATCGTGCTGGCTCCTCTAGCAAGTCAGGATATCAAATCCTTTTAGGATAAATTTAGGAAATTTAAATTTGATCCAATTTTGGAATGGTGCGAGACATTTTTAATAATAATAATATTCTACTTTTAAAAGTATAGGATGACAAGGGATGCGTTTGGTTTCAGTGGTTTATTCTGGTTACTTAGCTGACTAGCTAAACTAACGTCCTAACTTTTTAGGGCGAATTTAAGAAGAGAGAGAAGAAGAATTTAGGAATTACATTTTCAAATTTATCTAAGTCTGGGCTGGTGGGAGGCTTCAGGCGTGGCTAGTTACCAACAACGAAGTACCGCTAAGCAATAGATCCGATGCTGTGTAAATCCACAAGAGATAAATGGTCTCTTACCAGATTAGCGCGCTTTCATCTTTCCAGCCGAATGTATCATCACTTACTATGAGATTTAATCCCAGTCAAGGGCCTTTTTTGTAATAAAGATGGTCTTAAATACACGATTTATCCATTTTCCCGTGTGCTCTGGAACTACGCGCGTAATACTGCGAAATACGGCAACAAAATTATACACGTTTAGTATTTTTACTTCAGCAATATTGCCTAAGTACAATAGTGTGATTTCAAAGACAACGTGTCACCTACGTATGAAAAATTATTGTGTATTCTTGGATTTTCCTTAAGTAAATAATGCATGTAATTTACGTGGGAGGAAAGGAGATTCATTCCTTTATTATCTTTAAGGTTGTGCATTGTTAAATCTCACTATTCAGGTAGCGTTTTTTCAAAACCTTCGTTGCTTGTAAATGAGATCGTTTGAGAGCAAAACGGCTTAGCTTAAGCGAGGGATAATTTAGGTGAGCAATGAAGATTCCGCTATCACCGTGTTGAACCTGTTACAAGGGATTGAGAGCATCTGTCGCTTTTATTATTACGATTACTACGTAATCTCATCAACGCCAGGATTCATCTATGCTAATAAATAAGATTCAAATGTCAACCTGTTTTTTAAATCAAATCAAAATGTTCTTTATTCAACTAGCAAAAAGCACTTTTGAATCGTCAGTAGTCTGTCCGTTGGTAACAAATCTACCACCGGTTCGGAAAGTTGAATCCGCTGAGAAGAGGCAAGAAACTAAACGGTTACTTTTTTAAAGATTTTGTATGTATGTAACTGGAATCAGGTCCAAATATTTCTATTGCTTAAATAATCTAAAATATGAAATTAAAAGTTGGTTTTTAAATTTGCAATAAAAAAAAATTTAAACGATTTTCTTTAGATTAACCTGGTTATTACTTGTCTGGGTAAAATCTCTGAAGTATGATGACAACACATTTTAATATAATCTGTGATATTCTAAAGCCAAGATGGCCGCCGCGACAAAATGGCGGATTACGTATTTTCTCACAACTACCTCAACATTGGTATCAAATGAAAGGGTTTCGATTTTCATCGTTTTTCGTCTTTTCTTACGTTTTAAGTAACAAAATTTCAAACTAAAAACATTTCTGTGTATATAGCATAAGAAAACATTAAAAAAAATATTGTTGTTGTAATCAAAAATCCAATTAGGCCGATCGCGCCTTTCTTTCGCTTCTTCTATACTCTTGCTTGCAGGATCGACTAAGGCACAACGTGAGACATGCTTTTTTGTGCGTGCAGCCGGCGTAAAGAATTGATGAAATATATATTTTTTATAAATATAAAAAATGCGTAAAATTCAGTTAAGTCAACCTAGATTGCGCTTTATTCGCCAAACGATTTTATGTCTTTATTTTTCTCTGATCAATGCCTTTCATTCTTCGTCTTCTTGTAATGAATGTCAGGTGTGTCAATTATGCAAATGCCACATCGCCAGTGTCATGTGGAGAAGGCACGAAGGAGGTTGCAAGGTTTATAAGATTTCAATACAGAATTTCAATTATATAACGCTATCAATCGCATTATTATATAGATTTGTAATAAAACTGTTTAACATAACAAAATATTATAATTTATTATACATCCAGTTAAGCTCTAATAACTTTTTCATGCTTTTAATAGATGACACTCGATGAAACTACCAGTAAACTAATTAGAATATAGGATATTTATCGAAATAACAGGGTATTTATCTAAATTAATACTTAATTATGTAGATAAATGTACTATAAATTACTGTACTGCAATTTAATTTTCATTTCATATGTTACTTAATACAATGGCTGAATTTTTGTCATTGAATTTTATGGCTGATTTTTTTGTGTGAACATTAAAGCAAAAAAAATCGCGATACCATAGCGAAGTTACGATAAACAGAATGTCTAAATCTTTAAGCATCTTAATTAATAATTCTAGTTTGTTGATATTAAATTGGCGTCTTGCCATGTGATACCAAATAATTTAGGATCGGGTTAAATTTGATTTGAGCATCTCCTAACAACATGAGGCCACGTATTTTCTAATATGGGATTTATGTAATCCAATCATCACTGTCTGATTCAGTTAAATTCACTTTACTTTCTTCATATATTTTAAAGCTATTATTTCAATTTGTTTTTGCTTAATTAATTGGATTGAATTGTCAATTTTGTACATTCTCGAAACAATTTAATTTTTTTTCGCTAGGATATGATTAAAGGCTCAAATTCCGACCACGGTCAGAAGTATGAGAGGAGGCGATGGAACAGGTCTCGCAATACCCACTGTACCAAATGTAATAGTAAAGAGAACTGAGAATTAAGATAGTAAATAGAATGTAATAATAAATTATTAAATACAATGAAATTAAAATTAAAAATTAAGATAAATAAAACCCAGCGTATCCCTTTTCTTGCAAGAGTGCGTCACTCTTGGAGGAAAAGGGATATTTAGATTCAAATTTCGCATTTAGTTCTGGGAGCCCGGATGAGTCCGATTAAGGATTCACGGAGGCGGGAAGTCGTACGCAAACATGCGCTGTCTTGTGCATCCGCCGGTGGGATTTTCGAGTCGAACATTTCGAATTAACTGTTAAAATAGGTCTAGCCATTTAGGAGTAGTTCAATAACATTCACACGTTTCAACCTCTAGCAGAGGTGCTGGTTACAATTCTTGGCAAGGCAAATTAAGAAAATAGTATTATCTAAATTGTTTAAGCCTGGATTGGTGGTAGGCTTCGACCGTGGCTGGTAATCATCATACCAGCAAAGACGTACCGCCAAGCAAAGAGATAAACGTCCTGGCACGATGCTATGTCGTAACCACAAGAGGTAAATTGCCTTTTAATAGAAAAGCGCGCCTGCATCTTACATTGTATTATCACTTACCATCAAGTGTGATCAAAATCCAGCGCTAGCCTGTTAGCCAGCTGTGTAGAATCCATAAAGAGTAAATTACCTGTTACCAGGCTAATGCGCTTCCATCTTAGTTTGTGTCATCACTTACCACCAGGTGAGATTACAGTTAGTAAAAAAACGTACCGAGGTATTATATATACAGAGATATATTCAACAACAGATTATGCACCTGCAAGATACGAAAGAATCCACGTTTAATATAGTATATATGCTTAAATATTACGTAAGAATTTGTTATTATACGCTCATTATTCATGGTGAAACATTGGAAGGACGTTATTATGACGATCCATACGAGCATTGTTGACCATTTCTTAGAAAATTATTCAAAAGGTTCAAATCGATCATCCCATTGTGTTTCTACCATCCTTGTACAATATGTATTACTTTGATTGATCAGGGTTTGTTTTTTTTGTATAAGACGTACCTTTTATATAATTAAAGTTATAAGTAAAATGATTGAGTGTTAATTCTACTAAATCTGGAGTCGGATTTAACGAAACGATTAAGCACACGCGTTTTACGTATACATATGTACGTAGAAAGAGTCAAGTATATAATCCTCACTTTGTAAGACAGGGTTTCAAGGAGATATTAAGTTTTACTGTACTAGTTGTTAGTCTAATGATTTGTGTTTTAAGCATCTAGTCCATTGAAATTTGACAACTTAAGGATCAAATATTGCATTTATTAGAGGACGCTATTTTATTTTTGGGACTAGTGTAGGGGTCAATACAAGCTTAACCCCAAGTTTGTGGGGTTGCCACCCTTTTGCTCCGGCCGCCATCTTGGAAAAAGTATCGCAAACACCTTTTTCGCGATATCTTGGACACTATGTGTCCTACAAAAACTTCGTTAAGACATAAACAAAAGCATAGAGAAAATTTTATCAAAGAACCATCTACAATATTGGTCTGAGGTATTTTTTTTTTGTAAAATTTATGAAAAACGGAGTTAATATAAATTTTCTCAATTTTATGCTTATTTGTAGGCAAAGCAATTTGCTACAAATTATGTCATTACGATTGTACGTTTTACGACGCATAGTTTCTGATATATCGCGAAAAAGGTGTTTGCTGCCCTTTTTCCAAGATGGCGGCCGGGGTACAAGGGCGGCGACCCCACAAACTTGGGGTTAAGCTTCTATTGACCCCCCGCACATATCCCAAAAATAAAATTGCGTTCTCTGAAAAATGCAAAGCTCATGTAACATTTCAATGGACTGATCATGTTTTAATAGCTAGGTGATTTAAAATAATGGTCTTTTTTATCGCGGCATAAATCTTCAAGATTATACCAGTTAACTTTGGGGGATCGGACCCATTAAAACCCCTATGCACATGTAAGATAGGTCCGGGTTCTCTGTTGAATTTTGCTGATCTTGATTCCAATGTAAGGTCAGTAAGATACATGATTCCGTTATCGCTATGGCATAAGCAAATAAACATCTCAAGATCACAGCGATGAGTAAAGGCAGTAAAAATTCACCATTTTCACCGCTTGCTACCCAAAAGTCCCTTTTTCCAGTGTTTTATTTTTGGATGGTTATTCTATACAGCATATTCTGAGCGCAATTCTGATATATGTATAGCCTGCAATCCTGTGATTAAGCTGGAAGTTTAAGTTCTAACCCTTCCACCAATAATAGAGAAAGCCTGAGTCTAGCTGTGAAACGTTAATAGGCTTACAGGCTATATAACTTTACGGTTCGACTAATAATAAAAATGTTGCAGAAACTGGAAAAATTATTTCTTTTGAGAACTTATCCTGTTTAAGCGGTTAAAATTATATATGACCGAAATGTTCCTCTTGAAAAGAAAAAAAAAAGAATTCCACGATAGTATATCTATATATGTTTTGGTGATAATCACATTTATTCTCTCTGTCTTATGTGAAGCAGATGAAGTTATGCGGTTCAGCTAGTTATAAAATAAAAGAGATACTTTCGTTTCTAGTTTCGTATTTAGATCCTCAATAAAAAAGAATAGCGATTCGCTTAGTGAAATACATCTAAAAGTTTAGCAATAAATCGTTGCTGAAGTTACCTCACCTCTAGGGTCCGCCAGTTAGCAGGTTAAATAGGTACAATAAATTTCAACAGATAAGCCTGCTTAAGCGAATAAAGTTTTGCTCCTCGGGTCAGTTGAGAGCATAGAAACGAACAGCGATGAAAATTGATGAGCTAAAATCCTTGAAGATTTATGATGTAACATTATAATCCTCTAGTACAGTTTGAAATCTATTGAATCTATAATCAATATGCTGATGGTAGTATTCGTATATTTGATATATAATAACTAAATACTTGTCAGGCAAATACTAAATTACTTTATTTATAGATTTATGCAGTGTTGCGTCCATGTTATTAGGAATAATATTTAAATTATATTGCGATCGTGCTTTTTTATATATCAAATGTTTAGCTAGATCTAGATCTAGTTAAGAGAGGTAATTTCCGGAAAAGTTACACCTAATTGCTTTAGTAAAAAAAAACTCGTACTCTGAAAATACTCCTGAATATTTAAATTTTAGAAAAGAGCTATCTAAATCATATATTCGATCATGTGTCATGTATTAAAAAATACATAAAACTTAGTTGTGGGTTTAATAGGAAATCCAGATAATGTCAAATATTTCATCTCTTCACCATAATACTAAATAACTCCTCAGTACTCCATTGAAAAAAACGTTTTTAATAAAAAATATAATTATACTACTTACTCCGTAAAGAAAGGGTTTCATTAAATTTAACTATGACATGGCTATTCTGTAGCTTTGTAATAATAGTTATTTGAACGCATCAATTAAGTGTATACTTAATGACCAATGATCAAAAAATGGCGGGAGTCCTATTGTAAATACTTTAAAGGTCATGTGATCAACGTCTAGTATTATTGATATATATTCAAAACTTATTCAGCTCTAAAAATGTTGCCAAATTACCCTGACGTTTGTAACTCGCTTTAGAATTGTCTTTTTGGTCTAGGTTACCCAGAATGAGATGAAACCGCACGCCGCAGGCAATATCTAGTTATCCTTACGTACTAAGGAAAAATGTTTTACAAATACCGTCAAATACCGGAACAGATAATCATCCAGCGGTATATTTTTCCTGTTTCTAATGATTTGTTTTTTTTATATATACCACTGAGCGACCACTAATTCAGTGGTCGAAATTCGACCATAGTTAATTTTAGTTATATGATTGAATATTATTTAACTTCTATGGTCAAAAATTTGAATAAAAAATACAATAAACATTGTAACTCCAGCGGCTACCATTTTATCAAAGGCTATACTTAAAAACAGTTGATGCAATAATCTAATTAAATATGAATAAGTCCCTATTTTCCTATGACGCGGCAAAACGCGTGCACAGCTGGACCAATTTCGCTGGCAAGCTGGTAAAATAGGAGAAAAGAAAGAAAGAAAAAATAACAATGTTGTCTAGAACATCAGAAATTTTAAGAAACCTTAACCATCATAGTAACTTTTCTAATGTAACCTTTTTAGTGCTTTTAACAATATAAACTTTTTTAATCGAATGTCACGAGTATGGCGTTTGACATATTGTTAGCGATTGACAGATGACGTGTGTCAAATACAGGGTTATGTGTGTAATGTTGTTTTTTGGAATTAGTGGATGTTTTCAAGATGGAAGAGTAAAAATGGCGAACGCGCCAAAAATAAAATAAAATATAACTCATTAACATGAAGATACAGCGAAGTTGTTAAGACACTAATAAACGTTTGTAAGACTTTAAAATAATGTTAGAGCTTTAATTGAAGTGCTCCAAGGACAATGGAAAATTACTTCAACATTAACACAGAAAACACGTCGTTGGCGGAATAATAGGGCCTGATTGGCACCAATAAAAGCCATAAATTAAAGAAGAAGAAGAAGACAAGATGGAAGAGTAAAAATGGCGAACGCGCCAAAAATAAAATAAAATATAACTCATTAACATGAAGATACAGCGAAGTTGTTAAGACACTAATAAACGTTTGTAAGACTTTAAAATAATGTTAGAGCTTTAATTGAAGTGCTCCAAGGACAATGGAAAATTACTTCAACATTAACACAGAAAACACGTCGTTGGCGGAATAATAGGGCCTGATTGGCACCAATAAAAGCCATAAATTAAAGAAGAAGAAGAAGAATGTTGTTTTTATTGATTTAATATATATTTATGCATAATAAAATATTAGCATTCTGCACTCCTTCTTAATATAAACTATATGTGTGCAAAATAGCGCATTTATTTAAATAGGGCTACATAGTTTTTGCTTCACGTATTAATATATAGATGTCTATATGAAATAAAGTCACTCCTACACCCTCTGGTACGAAATGCTTAAACAAATTGCATTGAAAGAACATTTGAAAAAGATATATAGAGTAAATAAGACAATATATTTCAGATATAATATAAAAGCGACTCGCTCGCTCGCTTCAACCGATGGACGTCCACTGCTGGACATAGGTCTCACGAAATGATGCCCACAAAGCCCGATCTTCTGCCGCCTGGCTCCAGCGGCCACCGGCGATCCTCCTTATATCGTCGGTCCACCTTGTGGGGGGTGTTCCTACATTGCGTCGTCCAGTGCGGGGTCGCCATTCCATCATTTTCCGACCCCAACGTCCATCGGTTCATCGGACTATGTGACCCGCCCATTGCCACTTCAGGTTCGCGATTCGTAGCGACTACGATCTATAAAGTCTATTTTAGTTTGGAAAAATCCTATTAAAGTTACCCTTCAAACTTGAGCATTCATTACCCTACAATTTTTACTGTACGTTTAAATATTTATACGAATCTCAAGCTCAAGTTTATCTGAAAGAGCAGTTTGCGTTCCTCTGAAATTCTCGTGAAAGATCCCAAGAAAATTTGATTTTAACAAGTACTTCCTATTCGACCTCTTTCCTACAGAAATCTTTTTCTGTTCAAAATTATATTGGAACTTATTACATTTACATATAAACCCAACATATTTGCGCATTAAAGAAATGCGGATATAATATTTTTCAACGCTTATAAATAATATAACAATATCTTTGATTTTATATCACACTAGCTGTTCCCCGCGGTGTTACCCAACTGATAAATTTATGTTATTATTTAGTCAAACCGATTTAGCCAATGTTGAGTAACAAACAATTACACTTTCCCATTTAAAACTTTAGTAGGATACAATAACAGTAAATAAACAAAAACAATATTCAAATTCGCAATACTATTTCAAAGTAACAAAAGTCAACATATTTAATAAGTTTTGAAAGCAGTTATTGTAATATTAGCCGTTTTACCCGTGGTGTTACTCATGTTGTTTTTGATCCAGTAGAAATAATGTATAATAGTAGAAATTGTCTTTTTTCCTGTCATTTTATAGCACTGTAATGCACATTTATCAACGACTTTTCTTACACCGGAAAGGACTTCGCAAATGAATCTATTTTGCTATTATGTATATACAAATATATACATTAGAAAAATATATATTAAAAAAGGCCTACGATCGAGTGGCGAGGAATGAGCTGTGGTCAACTTTATCTACGTATGGGGTGAGCAGCAATCTGATTCAAGCATTGAAGTCTCTCTATTAGGGTTCTAGTGCTTGTGTCAGAATAAACAGGGCGTACACGGAGTCGTCACACATCCCTGTCGAAGCAGGTGTTCGACAGGGATGTGTTGCCACACCATGGCTGTTCAACCTATTCATGGATAAATGTTTGACAGATTTAAAAGAAAGTATGTATGGGTTAAGAATGAATGAATTACTCATCAAATGTTTACTCTACGCTGATGATCAAGTAATACTTGCGTCATCCGCTAATGAGCTACAGGAGATGCTAAATATTATGAATGAAGCTTTGAAAGGGAAAGGAATGAAAGTGAATGTAAACAAAACGAAAGTTATGCTTTTTGAACGAGATGAATCTATGATGAATGGCAATATTTTGATAGATGGGGAACAAGTGGAAGAGGTGAAAGAATTTGTATACTTGGGATCTAAATTTACAAAAGATGGAACATGTGAAAGTGATATCGAAAGGAGAGTGAATGCAGGGAATATGGTAAATGGTGCTCTGCATGCTTTTATGAATAGCCAGATGGTGTCTCAAAGGGCTAGACTGGCAGTGCATGCTGGAGTGTTGGTGCCAACACTTATGTATGGTAGTGAAAGTTGGGTATGGCAGAAGAATCACAAAAGTAAAATAAATGCGGTAGAGATGAGAGCGTTGAGAAGCATGAGTGGATTAAAACTGAGTGACAGAGTGAGAAATAGTGTGATAAGAGAACGTTGTGGTATAAAAGAAGACGTAGTGACTAAAATTGAGAAAGGTATGCTTAGATGGTTTGGGCATGTAGAGAGAATGAATGAAAGGAGACTGACAAAAAGGATTTATGAGTCAAGAGTGAATGCGAAAGTTGGAAGGGGAAGACCAAGGCGAACGTTCCTGGACCAAATCCAGGACATTTTAAATAACGGCCAGGTCAAGAGTACTCTAAACCGACGAACTTGTATGAAAGGTTTAATGAGATTGAAAGAAGCGAAGGAGATATGCAAGGATCGTGGCAAGTGGAAGGATGTTGTCTCTGCCTACCCCTATGGGAATGAGGCGTGATGCTATGTATGTAAATATATATACAGAATGATCTAGTATAATGTAAGCCAATCTATTTCACAGTTATCATTTGTGCCTTCATTTTTCTTCGATTCGAGTTGTATTTTAATTATATAATAATATTTTGTTTATTATTCTGGTATTGCAGGCGGAAGCAAATCCAGCAACTCAATAAACTTTAAAACCTTTTCGGCCTTTATGCAGTTATAAATGGTGTAACGAACACGTCTTTGCTTTATATTTCTAGATCATTAAAATATTACATTATAATGATTATTCGTAATAATAGAAAATTGTAGCAAATTTTATTGTAGTATACATATAAAGCCCCAAAACCTACTGAATCATATATGCAACAAGTGACAGCCTTCGGCAATCGACAACCCCTGACATCGTTACAGAAGGGAAGTTTGGTGTTTCGCACTTCCTGCGATCCGAGAGTAATTAATTTTGTCTTTACCTAATTTCTAGTAAATGATGTGAATAATTAGAGTGTTAAATTTTATATTACACTACCAAATCCATCCCGTATGGCTAAACGTGATATTATTTGTACACCACAGAATATCCTTACTAATATTAGAAAAGCGAATGTAACTCTGTCTGTCGCACTTTCAGACTAAAACTACTGCAACGATTTAAATTAAATTTGGTACCCAAATAATCTAGAGCTCGAGGAAGAATTTAGGCTACTCTTTAATGCCAAAAACGGGTTGAAATGTTCCATCCATTACAACCCGTATCGTCATTTTTAGAGCTAGAAGCATGAAGCATATTTTAGGCTATTGATTCGATATAAATAAATATGATATTCAAAATTTTTAAATATTTTACCTTCAAGGGTGTAAAATAGCATTACTTTTTATAAAAAAGAAATTAACTCTGTCTGTATGTCGTCCTTTCACGTGAAAACTACTGAAGCGATTTAAACGCATATAGATAGTCTAGAGCCTCAGAAAGGGCACTTAGCTTTTTATAGTGAAACATTGCTAATAGCGTATTTATACAAATGTGTCTTATTTATAAAATAAATAACCTAAACTTTTAAGCATGCTATCAAAAAACACTATTCCACGTAGGCGAAGTAGCGGGCACAGCTAGTGCTATATGAATTTGTTGCTACGTTATACTCACTCCCATATTAAAATTACATAACAACTGTGGTCTACTTGGGGCTATTAGGTAGATACCAATAGTAATCGTAATTAGTTAAAAAACAAGAATAAATAACAAACATACAGACAGAAAGCCAGAGTTTTCGCATTCAAAATATTGGAAAAGCTCTACGTTATAAAACGAGAATTTCAATATAAAAATGAAACAGATATTAGAAGCAATATCATCAGCCGCAAATCCATCGTTATTGCAATGAATATTGATTTTGTGTTTATTGGTTTTAATAACCAATACAAATTTGATTTTGTATCAAATGTCGAATGATTTTACATATTAATAACCCGAAATTATCCGTTTAGAATTGATATATCTCTTAATGGATACAGAGTACTGATTGATTGTAATCTCGCCTGATGGTAAGTGATGATACAGTCTAAGGTGGAAGCACGCTAATCTGGTGCGAGGCGATTTACCTCTGCCTCTACTCATGTGGTTTCTACACAGTATCGTACCAGAACAGTAATCCTTTGATTGGTGGTACGTTTTCCCTGGAAAGGTGGTATCTTGACACAGCTGAGGCCTCCCACCAGTCCAGTCTCAGGCAAATTAGAAAATCGAACCCGTAACCTTTGCGACCATGGCGAGTACTACTGCGCACTGTTCACGCACTGTTGAAAGACTTGAACAGTGTGTATTGCCAGTGCTTACCTACGGATCGGAAACATGGTCGCTGACTATGGTCCTCGAACGAGGACCATAGTCAGCGACCAAGCTCAGGGTCACTCAGCGTGTGATGGAGAGGATTATGCTCGTAGTTTCTCTACGCGATCACATCAGAAATGAGGAGATCCGTAGCAGAACCAATGGCGAATGGCGATCCCGCACCGGGCGACGCAGTGTAGGGAGACCCCCCACAAGGTGGATCGACGATATAAGGAGGGTCACAGGTAGTCGCTGGAGTCAGGCAGCGCAAAATCGGGCCTTGTGGGCATCATTTCGTAAGACCTATGTCCAGCAGTGGACGTCCAT